>JAOWCC010001501.1:26302138-26423900 GCA_030867875.1 Actinernus sp. WN-2022
GTTGTTGCAACATGTCGCCGACGCTAGATGTTCGCTGGTATGATCTATATTTAAGACGAAACTAGTCGCCCTGCGCTGCACCATTTCAACTTTTGGGTGTTGGTCTTTGTGTGAGGATCCCATACTATGGCCGCATACTCTACGGTTGTGCGCACTAGTGTCTTGTGTGCTAAGGTCTTAAGTGTCACCGAACTTAATTTGAGATTCCGTCTCAAGAATCCAAGAGTACTATTTGCCTTTTTGGTCACAGTGTCCACATGATTGTTCCATTTCAGGTCAGATGACAATTTAACACCAAGATATTTAGTTGAATCACAGGATGTCAGAACCTTGCCATGAAGAACATATTCATGTGGAATGATATTCATTGCGTCCAACTCGCAAAATCTCACACTTTTCAGGATGGAACTCCATATCCCATGATCGTTCCCATTGCTCTAGCTTGTCAAGGTCTCTTTGAAGGGTCAGGTATGCAATAGTATCATCTGCGAACAGCCTGACATCGGAGACAAGTGAACATTGTCAGAAATCTATTCCATTGTAGGCGGGGCGTAAAATTATGCAATAGCGCCTGTCAATCATAAATCTCTATTTCTCAGGCTCTCTAGCGCTTTAATTCTTGCCACTAATTCACTACATATTCAGGCAAGTATTGCAGAAGTTCTGACATCATGTATAATCAGCAAGCGGCTAAAGAATAACAATTTTATCGAGGACGAGAGCTGTTATCTACCGGGAACACACTCGAGATTCTATTTTCCAATTTTTTATATATTCCCGCCACCGCCAAGACAAAACTTAAAAGTCAGATTCAACCAATCACACTGAGTTACGAATAAACTAGTTAATTACCAGGTTCCGTACAGGATAATCGAGAGCCATATGGCAATATGGCGGGTTTCGTTTTGATATTATTTCGAGCTGTGGTAGTGTACAGATACCTGAAAATCACTCAAATTTTAAATAAACCTCACTGGGAAGTTGTCAGTAAACACTAAGTCACATTTGCATATAATTGTGTGATAAAATGACATTTAAGCTACTCGATTCCGTCGTTACAAATTAAGAAACGCTTACGCTTATTCTCCAAAGTTGATCAAAGAAACCATCAGTGTGGCTAAAATGAAGGAAATTACAGTGAACATGGAGGCCAAAACACACGGTTAGTGCATTAATTCGAATAAGCTCAGGATGTCAGGAAGCCAGAATTATTCGCTTCAACTCGATTACATGCAATTTTACAGTCAATAACATGCTAGAAAATACGATGCAAACGATACATTTGAAGGTTTATTGTAATTCTGTTTCACAATTGGACTCCAAACACAAACTTCCATACAAAGTACTGTAAAATTTCTGAGCAATAAAATGTCTATTTACGGTCGTAATTTGATGCCTAGTGCGCACGCGTGGGATCGATTTCTGACAATGAGCGAGTTGGGCAGATCATTGATGTAAAATAGGAATAGACACGGCCCAAGAACTGAGCCTGTAGTACTCCCGAAAGTACGTTACCTGTCTCTGATGTTTCTCCCTCCAATACTATACTCTCTGTGATCTGCCAGTTAGGAATGATCTAATCCACTTGACCGTTTGACCACCAATCCCATAATAAACCAGTTGCCTGACTCGGCGCCGATGACTAACCTTATCAAAGGCCTTACTGAAGTCCATTACCAGTACATCAGTTTGGTCTTCCGCATGCATGCTGTTAGTTAGATCTTGGATAAAGCCAAGGAGCTGGTTTTCGCAGGATCTCATGCTCCTAAAGCCATGCTGTAGTATGTAGAGAATATTATGAGCATTGGCGTGTCGCATGACCGAGCTATCCACAATGTGCTCCATGAGCTTACATGAAATACATGTTAAAGAAATGGGTCTATAATTACTGGGGTTGTACTTAGACCCTTTCTTAAAGATTGGAGTTACGGCGTTGGCAGTTCTCCAGTCCTCAGGTACTTCTCCAAGCAGGTAGGACTTCTTAAAAATGACTGTAAGTATGGATGCAATGGGCTGCGCTAGCTCCCTCAAAAATATGTGTACGGGATGTCCCTTACGGGCCACCGTAGTTTTCTTTATATATTTATCGTTTTTGTTTGGTCGTTCAGATACTTGGGAGCTCCCATTCTCGTTCCCAGTGGAGCTCGGCTTTTAGCCTGCGCGCGCAGGTGTAGCACGTTTTCATTTTCGTTTCAAAATGTTTTTATTTCATTCACTATGTAAACTAGTATGAAGTTTATTCCAAAGTTTGTTTCCCAGTCAGTTTGAACTTAATAGCTCTGGATATAACTTATGACATGGTTGTCTTCTTCGATCACTCAGCAAGTTCCTCACATAAACGGAAACAGCTCATGCAATTAAGTTTCTGATTTTTGTCAACAAGGATTACAAACACGATCGAACAAACCGGATGATTTTGCGACGTTGAAGCCAACAACAGCTTCGCACAACGAAGCCAAATGACTCATCCCACGATTCGCCTCGCGATTCAACGCTTTAAAAAAAAATTATGTAGAAGGACGGCTAGAATTACTTGTACCGTACTTGAAACAAGACTTACACAGGCGACAAAAATCGTTTGCAGTGCAATAGTTTGGCTTCGAGACTTCTTTCTATTCATATTTTAGTCCATACGCGCGAAAGTGTTCAACCTTTGTTTCATGGACATATTCAAATGAGCTGCCCTTACACAATAGACCGTGAAAAACGATTTTTGATTGGTCCAAGCAGTCACGTGAAGTTATTTACGTCACTTCAACGCAAAGCCAAACCTGTCAATCTCACGTTGATTGATAGATAAAACTTGTACACAAATTCTCCAGAGAGTTTTCAATAAAAGTAACATGCAGAAGCATAATTAGAACCGTGATCTGAATTTTCAATCTTAAAGCATGTGGAATCTGTGTTCAAACTTGTTTGTGGTGCGATTTGAACGTAATCGATATCGTTTGAACTTTGATAACCATCGCTGTTTTATGTTATGCTCCTCCACATGTTATATGGAAATAGAAACCTTGAACCTTGAAGTAGCCGTTTCAGAATTTAACACCCGTGAGTTGAACAGAAGCAGCCATGGCCGTTTTTTCAGTATATCGACTTTTACAGATATTATCGATATCGTTTGAACTTTGATAACCATCGCTGTTTTATGTTATGCTCCTCCACATGTTATATGGAAATAGAAACCTTGAACCTTGAAGTAGCCGTTTCAGAATTTAACACCCGTGAGTTGAACAGAAGCAGCCATGGCCGTTTTTCAGTATATCGACTTTTACAGATATTTTCTATTGGCAATGATCCTTCTCTGATCCATCAGAACATGCATGCTGATCTCCTCACTATCTGTCAGTGGTTCAGTTCCAACGGATTTGTAGTCAATTCGGATAAATGTCTTAGCATGTGGCTGGGAAACACTGCGGATAAGCCAGCCTACTGCCTTGACAGTGGTGAGATCAACATGGTTGATGGGATCAAATTGCTCGGTGTAACCTTAGATAAAGACCTTAATTTCACAAAGCATGTGGCTGATATCACGCGCAGAGTCAGTTGTCAAACACAGGTCATGCAAAGGCATAAGAGGTTAATCGATACCGACACTAAGGTTAAGTTATACAATGCCTACTTATTACCACATCTAAATTACTGCTCAATAGTATGGCACCACTGCGGGCAGCGCAACTCGAAGAAACTGGAAAAACTTAATGAACGTAGCTTGCGTTTCGTCTATAATGACCGCGACAGTACATATACGCAGTTACTTAAACGCATAGGACATCCATCCTTATATAATATGAGAATACATAATATCTTAACACTTGTATATAAGTCCTTACACAGGCTAGCTCCTGAATATATCAGTAATCTTTTTACCTATAGAACTTGTAGTATTAAGTTACGCGGAGTACACTCCCTTACTATTCCTCATGTTAATACTACTACATATGGTTTGCACTCTGTTTCTTACTATGGCAGTAAGCTATGGAACTCCCTCCCTAACACTATCAGGACACTTCCTACTGTTAGGGCTTTCAGATCTGCTATCAGCGACCTTGAATTTGATACTGACTGCTGTTCTTTCTGTAGATAGTTAATGATAGATTCATATAATTAATGGTATTTTTATTATAGCATTCGATACAAATTGTAAATTATTTTACTCTATTCTATTTTATACATATATTTATTATTGTTATTATTTTCTCTCTCGAAGATATTAGCACCCTGTGCTACCTTAAATTCGAGTCGAAATAAAGGTTATTGTATTGTATTGTATTGTACAACACCAGAGACCTTAAAATGACATGGGAAATCTGTTTTCAAACTTGTTTGCGATGCGATTTGAACGTAATTGTGAGATATTTTCATTTTAAAGGAAGCCGCCTAGCCTCCTGTAGCAAAAAAGGTTGCCAAAGCCAAAGGAGGCCGCATTAGAGCTTTTTACCCTCGTGCGTTCAACAGACGGCCTCTTAAAGCGAGAACAAATTTCGGAAAGAACGCTTAGTTAACAATCGGCGCTCAATTCAAAACTCTTGGTGAAAGAAACGTTTCGGTAAGAACGCTAACAGAACGCTAAGTTAAACAATCGGCGCTCAATTCAAAACTCTTGGTGAAAGAATAAGATTCTGACTACACTGACAAGAGACTTCGTAAGTATAGTTTATTGTGGGATAGTCGCCAGACAACTCCGTACTACATACAACTCCTACCCTCCGTACTACATAATACAATTAACTAATATTGTATTGTATCCTAACTAATGGGAAACTGCCAGATACGAAAAACCGCTTAAACCACGAAAAAACCACCCTGGAGTTGTGGCCCAACAACGTGGGAAATGCGGAAACGTACTCCTCGACCTAATGCAACCCGGATTCTCCGAGGGTTAGAGAACTGACTATTCACTATTAACTTAAGCTAAATAATTAATCTTTTTATTTTTATTTGAACCAACGTGGAGCTGACTGGCCTAGAATGACTACTTCTCCCGCTCGAAGCATTATATATGCTAGAAGCATTATCCATAATGCTATAGACTGGTATCCATACCTCTCTACTGACCGTACCGGCAGAATATCAATTTCTAACTATATCGCTCCTGTGTCGCTCAACTGTCAGAAATTACATATTCTGACTACACTGACAAGAGACTTGAGTTCGTAAGTATAGTTTATTGTAGGATAGTCGCCAGACAACTCCGAACTAGAAAGACAAAGAAAGGGAAAGCTAACAAATAGATTACTCAAAGACCGAGATTCTTGGAGACATCTATTTAAGCGCACGTTTAGCTCATCCTTAACATAACCGTCTTTAGCAGACACAGACTTCCACCTGCCGTGTCTCTGAAACGCCCGATCCGCTATACCCGCACTAGCGGCTGCTGTGGCTCCACCCGCTCTCAGGAAGTGAGTACTATATAAGTTAATGTCTGTAACAATATCCTTAAAGGATGACTTAAATGCCTCTCTGATAGTGCCTGAAAATAAACTCGGAAGATAAAGGATTACTGTACAGCACCCGAAATGATCCCGTGCCCCAAATGATCCCGAACCCGAAATGATCCCCAAGTCGTACCCGAAATGATCCCCAACCCGAAATGACTCCCATCAAGTACCTGAGATGATCCCGAAATAATTTTGTGAACGGACTTGGATTGGAGGGTAGAATTCCGGAATAGGTAAAATAATTTGATACTTTCTTGAAAAGAAGACAAACAAAAACAACAACAATATGATGTCATCGGTCACGTGATTCTGACGAAATTCGCTAATATCTCGTTCCAAATAAGCAATGTTTAGTACCGTTTACAGCTAGGAGTAGGAGCATTGCAAGAACATATTACTTTCTAAAATAAGTTTGTGAGTCAAGAAAAACATGTGATTTTACTACAGGCCAACAAACACTTAAAAGGTTTCCTTATTTGGAATGATTGACAGGTTAGCGGCTTTCCACAGAACAAACATTTGAGAAGCCATTTTTTACTTCGCGATTTTTCCAAATTAGCGACGATCGTAATATGCTAATTTTTACCTTCAATTAATGAGATGACCCTCAAATCCGTCAAGACAATGGAGATATGTAACTGCTCTCGCCTTGATACCAGGAGGCATGAACTATGTTCTAAAGTATTCAGGAAGCTAAAGAGCCCTAATTCACGTATCCACCACCTTCTGCCCGACACTCGAGTAAGCGCGCACGGCCGAGAGTTGCGCAATAGTCAACTAAGTGTCGCACCGAAAGGTATGAGAGAAGCTTTTTTCCTGCGATGTGTTTTAATAAGTCCTAACTCATTTCTTCATATATAATTGTATAATAATAATCTTAGCTTAACTTATTGTAAGATATCTTAACTCAGCTTGTAGGACACAGTAATATATTATTTGTAAACCGGATCCACGGTCCCCGGTGTAAGTTTTAAGTTATAGATATGATTGTAAGTGCCAGTTTCTCATTTTTATACTCTTAGTTTCATCTATATTACTTGTAAAATATAAGGTAATTCACACGTTGTGCGATTTTATATTCAATAAACCTCTATTATTATTATAAACTGCCTCAGTTTTGAGAAAAAGATTCTCAAATATGAGCTATTTTCAGGCCACCCTTCATGTAGGACGACACGAATTGCTACCAAATTGTATTGTATTGTATTGTATTGTATTGTGTTGCGTTCTATTGTTGTATTGAATTGTATTGTGTTGTATTCTATTGTATTTTTGGTAAAAAATCGTGTCGTCCTACATAAAGGGATACATTGCCAGTTTTATTCTTCGCTCATGGGTTTATTACCAGAGACCATGGTCTCTTGGTTTGTTGCTACTATAAAGAAGACTCTATCGTTGACGTGATGTGCTTTGCATGCTTCATACCTCAAATAATATTAAATCATAACTCACCTTGATATTTTCTTTCTTGGGCGTATCACCATTATCTCCTCCTCTCACGATTACCGTGAAAACGCAGAAAAATACACAGAAGAGAGCAATTGAAATAAGCGTGTTACGACACATCGCGAAGTAAAAAATGGCTTCTCAAATGTTTGTTTTGTGGAAAGCCGCTAACCTGTCAATCATTCCAAATAAGGAAACCTTTTAAGTGTTTTTTGGCCTGTAGTTTTTCTTGACTCACAAACTGAGTCCTATTTTAGAAGTAATATGTTCTTGCAATGCTCCTTCTCCTAGCTGTAAACAGTACTAAACTTGCAGAATCACGTGACCGATGACGTCATATTGTTGTTGTTTTTGTTTGTGCTGTTTGTCTTCTTTTCAAGAAAGTATAAAATTGTTTTTGCCTATTCCGGAATTCTACCCCCCAATCGAAGTCCGTTCCCAAAATTATTTCGGGATCATGTCAGGTACTTGATGGGAGTCATTTCGGGTTGGGGATCATTTCGGGTACGATTTGGGGATCATTTCGGGTTCGGGATCATTTGGGGCACGGGATCATTTCGGGTGCTGTACATTACTAATACCAGCTAGAGCTAAATAAGCCTCTAAGATGGAAACAGGGCAGGCTGTGGAACCTATAATTCTAGAAATAACTACTTCGTCGCCCTTAAGATTCGGATCCGTTTTGCTGCGCTCTAGTTTGATGCTTACATATTCTTCATTGACAAGTATATCATTTCTCTTCAGTGATATTTATAGCCTCATCTATTCTAAGAAAACCAGCAAACGAAAGAACAATTGTACATACATTCCGTAATTCTAAAAGGTTATCTAAATTATAGCCGTAGCTACTACAGAGTTAATCATAGTCGGTGAAACGGGTTCTTTTTTGTGACTTCCTACTTTTCCACAGATCCGTTTGGCTGCATCTTTGACTGCTATAACAGTGGCATGAGCTGTGGGGTAGGGAATTCCAGCTAGGTTGTGCACCCATTGGATGGCATAGAAGGCTGCTTCTACGGAAGCTGACAGAGGAGTTTGAACTTTCAATAAGTGTCTGTAAATACAGAGCGACATGTAGTGGCTTGGCTGGAAAACATTCTAATTCGCGAACGCTTTCCACCTCTGAAAAGCCCTTCGGTAGCCATGAGTTGTTCCCTCCGCTTTAGCTGCGATAACCGTGGTTTGAAGTTTGGCCAACGTAGCCCTCAGATGTACATTAGTTATGGAATCCACTTCTGACCAAATCCCGCTCTTAAAGACATCTGAAACGATAAAATAAATACGGATAAGAAGAATACATGGTATCTGGCCCACCTCTGTGGAACGGCCGACGGAGCCTACCACGCGCCGACATGTGTGGCACACGGGGCCTTTAGTACACATTCGGCAACAGGGCCTTTTGTCTGACTCGTGGCGGCCGACAGGGTCCCACTACTGAGTCTTCACACTGACTCGTGGCGGCCGACAGGGCCCCACTGGCTGAGTCTTCACGCTGGCTCGTGGCGACCAACAGGGCCCCATTACATATATACTTCACACTGAGTCTACACATGCACACTGACTATACACATGCACACTGACTAGCGGTGGCCGATGGGGCCTCATTACTGCATCTTCATACTGAGTCTAAACGCTGACTCGTGGCGGGCGGCCGATGGGGCTTCATTGTTGAATCTTCATGGTGAGTCTGCACGCTGACTCGTGGCAGCCGACGTAGCTCGAACTTAGTTAGAGCTGGTGCACATGACTTTTATAACTGACTTCTGCGGAAATACTCAAGATGTCTCCAGTCTACTCTGATTCTTGACTGCACACCTATACGTACATTGTATCCTATAGGATACAAGATGGCATATGGTTTACATACCGCCTGCAATGATAATGCACCGAGTCTACTTGCTGACTCATATCAGCCGACGTGGCTTATCTCAGACGTCGCGACAGTTCGCAACCTAAATACTTATTCAAAACTACACGCATGGCCTACGTATACTATACATGATGACTCCCTGGGTCTACCTAGATAAACATGACAGTTCACGGGGACTGGTAACATACCAATGCATATAGGTTACTTTTGAGTAATGACTATACTCAGGTCCTATACCAAAACAGGTAATCAAAGCTCGCAGTAGTGCCAAGAAAACGCCCATAAATTGATAAACTATACTAACATGTCTGCGCAATGAAGCACAGGACCTATAGTATATATAATGAGTTTTCAACCTTAGCAAACGTCTATATAAATACAGTATACAAAAACGAATAATCAAACATACGAGGTGCAGAACGATGTGTGCGTGAATGTATATGTTCGTGTATGGGTGCGTGTTCGTGTATGGGTGCGTGTTCGTGTATGGGTGCGTGTTCATGTATGGGTGCGTGTTCGTGTATGGGTGCGTGTTCGTGTATGGGTGCGTGTTCGTGTATGGGTGCGCGTTCGTGTATGGGTGCGTGTTCGTATATGGGTACGTGTTCGTGTATGGGTGCGTGTGTTTGTGAATATATATACATATATATACATATATCACCTGCTCTATGAAGACAAACATAAGTGACAATAAGTAGAGGGGTCAGTGCAAAAACCCCTACTATCAGCTCTGGGTTGCCGGGCGAAATCCATGTAGAGTGCGACGATAGGAGAATGAATGGGTTGGTAGCCAAACAACTTGTTTTTAGCTTTGCCTCGATTAAAGATGTCAGAAAACTTAGGCAAGATTATCCAATCGTGAATAAACCTGTTCCAGTGCACGCCATCATTACATAATAGTGTCCAGAAATATGCGGATCTCCAAAGAGGGACGAGCAGGGTACCTTGGGCTCTACATACTCAGTCTCATATGGTTAATAACTTTACCCACTACGCTGATTGGAGGTACTAGCCAATTCATTTCGTGATGCCAGTTCTGAGAAAAAGCGTCCTATGGTTTCATCTTAAATGCACAGTTCTTTCCATTAAGGAATACAACTATATTTCCAGGTCAAATGACCTTTGGATATGTTTGAACTGCCGTTCTGATATTTTTCCAAATAATGACTTAATTGAATTATCTTTTAACTCAAATGAAGAATGCCTCTGTTCAAGTAAGATTTCCAAGCTTAGGTTAGACAGCCTGCCCTGTCTAGATATAATGTCATCAATTGACAAAAATCCTAACTTATCAAATGTAGATGCAGACTTACAGCTGCCTATAGGAGTAAATTTTGATTATTATTCTTCACATGATTTTCATTCAAGTGAAAACATTCAGTGAAACATCTTTTACTAGCAAATCCTTCTCAGCCTTCCATCATAATATAAGAAGCCTTGCAAAAAATTTCGATCCTCTTTGTCACCTTCTAAGTGACTTAAATAAATCATTTTCAGTAATTGGCCTTTCTGAAACTAAAATAAGGCATGAAAAGGACCCAATTCTAAATACTAGTATCCCAGGTTATCAATTTCTATCACAACCCACTCTTTCTGAGGCTGGGGGTGTTGGCCTGTTTAAAAAAAAAAAAAAATCTTATACTAAACGAAGTGAGCTATGTTGCTCCGAGCAGGAGTTTGAATCATTATTTGTTGAGGTTGAAGTTGCTCATCAGCATAATATTGTTTGTGGCGTAATATACAGGCATCCTAATGCTAAATTGGAGAAAACATTAGATTTTCTGTATAAAGCTATTGATAAAATTAACGAAGAGAACAAATATTGTTTGCTTATGGGCGATTTTAACATCATGCAGACACAGAAGATTTTATAAATACCTTGGGATCATACTCATTCCATCCACATATTTTGAAACCAACAAGAATTACACATCACTCGGCAACCTTAATAGATAATATTTTCTTTAATTCCTTAGAACATCAGTCTATAAGTGGTAACATATTAAGTGGTATTACTGATCATCTACCTAATTTTCTTATTATTAATAAACTTTCTGCCCTTCCAAAAAACGTAAAGCTATATAAGAGAGATTATTCTATCCTAGACAAAGAAGCACTTATAGCTGAATTCAGAGGTATTGATTGGAATGATGTGTTTCCTACAGGAAGTAATGCTGCTAATGCAAATGAATATTTTCAGCCATTTTATGCTCGTATCACTGAAGTTATTGATAAGCATGTCCCAGTTCGAAAACTTACCCGAAAAGAAATCAAATCATTATCTAAACCTTGGGTGACTAATGGCATCAAGACTTCCATTAAGGTTAAGGAAAAACCTTATGAAAAATATCTCAAGTCTGGCAACTCATACTATCACAGTAAATATAAACATTATCGCAACAAATTAAGCTATCTTATTAAACGCAGTAAGCAGGAATATTATCACAATTATTTTAAAACAAATAGCAAAAACATAAGAAACATCTGGTCTGGGATAAAACAATTGATTACCCTCAAGCCTAAAGGAGTAAATCAAGTTTCAAAGATTGTTCACAACAATCAAACCATCACAGACCCTAAAGCTATAGCTACTGCTTTAAACAATCATTTTTCTAGTATTGGGAGTACATTGGCAGCAGACATACCACCCATAGGGATTGACCCTAAGGCTTACCTAGGTCCACCACAGCCAAATAGTTTCTACCTGTATCCTGTAACCAATATAGAAATAGAGGAGGAAATTTCTAGCCTAAATTCATCTAAGGCAGTAGGACCTTCTAGTATTCCAGTGTGCTTATTGAAAATTCTAAAGAATTATTTATCGACTCCTCTTGAAATTATCTATAATTTGTCCTTCAGTAGTGGTTCTGTGCCAGATCTTTTTAAGATAGCCAATGTTATTCCAGTACATAAGAAAGAATCAGTTACATGCGTAAATAATTATCGACCCATCTCCCTACTATCAATTTTCAATAGAATACTGGAAAAACTAATGTTTAAGCGCCTAAGCTCTTTTATTGACAAGCACAATATTATCTATGACAAACAATTCGGCTTTCGAGAAAAGCATTCTACCACGCATGCGACTTTGTTGATTGCAGATAGAATTCAGCGGGCAATAGAAGATGGGAAGTACTCATGTGGGATATTTTTGGATTTTGCAAAAGCTTTTGACACGGTCAATCATAGTATATTGATATCTAAACTGAGTCATTATGGAGTTCGTGGAGTAGCCAAAGACTGGTTTATCTCTTATTTACATAATAGAATGCAACATGTTACAGTAAATTCTTTTAAATCAGATGACCTCATTGTTTCTCATGGTGTCCCACAGGTTCAGTACTAGGCCCTCTTCTATTTCTCCTATATATAAATGATTTTAACAATTGCTGTTCTTTTTTTGATTTCCACATCTTTGCTGACGACACTAATCTGTTTTGCAGCAATAATAGTATGATTGCACTAGAGACCCTTATAAATGAAAACCTAGCTTATGTCACGCAGTGGCTTATTGCAAACAAGCTTCCCTAAATATTGATAAAACAAATTTTATCATATTTCGACCTCGCCAAAAACCTGTAAACTATGCAATCAGATTGGTTATTGATGGGAAACAGATAAAGCAAGTAGAGTGCATTAGGTATCTCGGGGTCTTTATTGATTGTCACCTCAGCTGGAAATACCATGTTCAGCATATTTCCAAAAAAATCAAACGCAGTGTTGGCATGCTATCAAAGATTCGGCATTTTGTCCCTGAAGCTACTCTAATTCAATTGTACTATACATTAGTTTACCCATACCTGTCCTATGCAGTGACAACCTGGGGAAATACATATGTAACTACACTTAGACCTCTGATTCTTCTTCAAAAGAAAGCAATTAGAATAATTACTTTTTCTGAATATTCAGCCCACTCAAGTCCACTTTTCCATAGCTTAGGGATACTCAAATTTACTGATATAATATATCTTAACAATGCTTTGTTTATGCACGATTTTCATGCAAATGCTTTGCCAACTATATTTCATGACTTTTTTTACACCTATAAATAGGATACATCGCCATAATACTCGACTAGCTGCTAAAGATTCATATTACATTTTCAAAGTCAGAACTAACTACGGCAAACTTAACATTCGTTTTCTAGGCGCTAAATTATGGAACTCAATCCAAGAGGATGTAAAATCAAAAATACGGAATCAAGTTAAGAAGCTCTTAACGAGTTCCATCCTGAGTAGCTATATAGATACCTGATGCACTCTGCTTTCACATATGCCCTATATTTTTTTGTCATGTCTTTATTTATTTATTTATATATATATATATATATATATATACAGTCGTTGCCGTTAATGTTGTCCTAGACATATCCACATATTGATTTATAGCCTTTGTTCAGTTCGCACCTTTTACATAAAGAACGGTAATCAGCCGTACGCGTGAACGCGCCCTTTGTATTTGGTCACAAAGAGCCACGGTGGTCTAATGGTTAACGCTCTTGCTTACCAGTTCGAAGCCCCGAGTTCAAGTCTCAGTATCGGCATCGTATCTTTTTTTTGTTTTCTTTTTTGTTTTTTCTTGTTTTTTCCCCCCCTTGTCTTTTTGTTTTGTTTACATGTTTCTTTTTGCAGTTTCTTTTTTTATATTGGATAAGAACGGACGATGTAGCTAAAATAATACTGTCAACCTGAAACGGTCTCAACTTTTCCCAGACTTTCGAAGTAGATAATTATACCAGCACTGACTGAGTACGCCCAAATTACGCTATTTCCGTTTAGAACGGTGTAGCGATCCTGTTGATCGGTTGTGGGTTTGAAAAAGCGTAATTTGTTTTTGTTACACTGTGCCGGGCTTACATGTATATACCAGAAACAGTTTTGAAAATACTAGATACCCACTGATTCAAAGTATTATATCTTTGTTTAGAAGTAGGAAGCGATTTTAGCAAGTGTTATTAATTTCATTCGTACTGATTTTCTGAACTTAGGCAGACTGAGCAAGCGACCTTATTTTTTTTCTCGAGATTTCAAAAACATCGGCCGCGAGACACGGAGCGGACAGTTTTGAAAATACCGGTAGTCCAGAAATTGTCCAGAATTCTCTTTGAAACCCATAGTAATGCTTGCATAAGTTGACGAAGCTTTTTTCTTTGTGAAGGAAAAGAACTCACATGGAATTAAAGCCGTGTACTCGGCGTAAGGTTTACGAGTGTTTGACAAACGATAACAATTTTTTGAAGCTACGCCATGGACGATGTCGATGATCAAAATACTACATTCCTTGCGGCAGTCGAAGCTTTTGCAAAAGAAATGTTCGAACATCCCTTAATAAAATATATGTGGATGATAGGTGTCCTCGGCATTTCAAAGGTTAAAAATAACTCCGTTTTTGTTGTCACGTTTGAAATAAAAGCTTTAAAGGGATGCAGTAAAAAAAAGGCGAAAAAAGAAATGAAAAAAATCTTCGCAGTAACAAAAATGCCGATACTGAGACTTGAACTCGGGGCTTCGAACTGGTAAGCAAGAGCGTTAACCATTAGACCACCGTGGCTCTTTGTTACCAAATACAAAGGGCGCGTTCACGGCTGATTACCGTTCTTTATGTAAAAGGTGCGAACTGAACAAAGGCTATAAATCCATATGTGCATATGTCTAGGACAACATTAACGGCAACGACTGTATATATATATATATATATATATATATATTTTTCTTTTCTATTTTGTATTGTAGTATTGTTGTCCTCTCTTTGTCAAAATAACAAAATTATAAACCGCTTGATCTCAGCTACTTAACTCGATTAGCTCTGCTATTTTTAAGTAGCTGTGTTCCTCAATCTTTTTCGTTTTTATTTATCAATACTAGAACTAACATGTATATTTAAGAGGACACGAATAAATTGTTGTTGTTGTTGTTGTTGTTGTCTACAGCTTCCTTTTTTGCTCTGACGAAGGGCTAGCGCTCGAAACGTCAGCTGCTACTCGCTTTCCACGGCGGTTAGCATACCTCAATCGACTTTAGTTGATTACATACCAGTGTTTATCTTCCCCGCCGACGCAGACCAATACTAGTTTTTACAGGAACTAGTTACCCATCGTATCTACAACCTACTGCGACCACCAGGATTCCAAGATGCCGAGCCTCAAGAAACTCACCAAGGAGCTGCGCCAAGAAATCGTAAGTTACCCTCAACCTTTTCCTTCTATTAGTAGTAATTTAGCATTTCGCTTAGCCGTACTTATTTTTACTAAGACTAGATTTTGTAGCCACATTAATTTCATAGGTCGTTGTCTTAACGTTAAAGTTATTCCTAAGGGCTTTCGGTCGTCTTTTCACCCATCCATTTTTTCTAGCACTAGTGATCGTTACATAGAGGAAGTTAAACGCGCTTGTGTAACATTTTCTAGAAGTATTATGAGATCTACCATTAGAGCTATGTCGTCTAAACGTCAGGAACTTGACCGCAATATTCTAAGTTGCCGCTCTGAACTCGTAAGTAACTGCCCTACTGTTTTAGTTAATTCTATACGCGTTAAGATTCAGGAACTTAACTCTAGGCTCTTTAACTATTTAGCAGAAACTAAGACTCAGAAACTCAATCAACTTGTCGCCCCTCCATCCGTTACTGTGCAGCCAGAAGTTCCACGTAACACAGTTGTCACTATTCCTGACAATTTACCTCTTTCCGACAATGAGAAATCGATTATCAGCAAGGGCTTAAACTTTGTACCTATTGCTAAAGGATTCTGAGAGGTTTCTCCGTCGCGTTCAACTTAAGGCTTTTTTTCACGACCAGCAAGACAGTTCTAGCCTACCTGACAGAGACGAATTCGAATCGCTCAATACTCGTAAATCTTATTGGATACCTCCTGAAGGCCAATTCGCTTCAGTAGACCTGTTCGTTAGAAAATGTCGTCGGGACATTCAAAACCTTAATTTTAATCAGGCCATTAAGTTTTCTAACTTGACTACAGGGGAACGCCTATCACTTAAAACTCTTCGCAATCGTAAAGATGTGGTAATCAAACCAGCCGATAAAGGCGGTGCCGTAGTTGTTTGGCACACCGATCTTTACAAGCAGGAAGCTTTTCGGCAACTCGCCGACACTAATTTTTACACTAAGGTCAAAAAAGATCTCACTCCGGCTAATCAAAAGCTTGTCAAGGAGACCATTAATGCTTTAATTTCTAAACAGGAACTCCCGCATACTGCTAGTAACCTTATCGTTACTACTCCTAGGACTTCACACATATACTTTTTGCCTAAGATCCACAAAGCTAACAATCCCGGCCGCCCTATTGTTTCTGCTTGTAGTTGTCCTACTGAATTAATTTCTAGTTACCTGGATAAGCAGATGGCTCCTTTCGTACAGTCTTTACCTTCCTACATCAAGGACACTAACCATGCACTCCAGATGTTTGACCAGTTTACATTTCATACCGACAATAAGCTCCTATTCACAATGGACGTTAAGTCTCTGTACACTGTCATACCCAATGATGAGGGACTTTTTTGACCACCGAACTATCCTGGAACCTAGCACCGAAACTCTAATTCGTTTAGCCGAGCTCGTTCTTACTCTCAATTGCTTTTCATTTTCTGGTGAATTTTACAAGCAGACTAACGGCGTAGCTATGGGCACGAAAATGGGCCCCAGTTATGCTAACCTTTTTGTTGGTTATGTAGAGGAACAAATTTTTGATCAGTACAACGGTCCTACGCCTGATTTTTTCGGTCGATACATGATGACTGCATCGGTGCAACTTCTTCTAGTAAACGGGATCTAGAACGGTTTATTGATTTCGTTAACAACTTTCATCCGGCTCTCGACTTCACATGGGAGATTTCAGATGTTTCTATCACTTTTTTGGATGTCAATGTTTCTGTTAGCGGCAATAGTCTAACCACTACTGTTCATTACAAGCCAACTGATTCGCACAGTTATTTATTGTTTTCATCTTCTCATCCTACACATGTTAAAACCTCTATCCCATATTCCCAATTCCGTAGGCTTCGCCGTTTGTGCAGCGATGAATCCGACTTCAATTCAAAGTCCGAGGAGATGCACCAGTTCTTTGTCGAGCGCGGTTATCCTAACGCTGTTGTGACAACTGCATTGGACCGCGCCCGTGACATCGACAGAAGAACGGCTCTGCTACCGTCCAAACCGAAGACTGAAGATAGGATTCCGTTTCCATTGACTTACCATCCGTCTAATCTGTCTATCAAGAAAATTATCCAGAGGAACTTTAAGATTTTACAGAGTGATCCAGAGACCACCTCTATCTTCCCGCAACCTCCTCTCATTTCTTTCAAACGTGACAAGAATCTCCGTGATTCCCTAGTCAAAGGATCACTACAACCTGATCTTCAACCAGGCACTTTTAAATGTTCTAGGACACGATGCAATACTCAGTGTGCTTATACTAAACCTACGACATTTATTTCAGGACCGAAAGGCTCTCTTAAAGTCACTGACCATTTTGATTGTACTGCCAGTAATGTCATTTATTGTATCACCTGCACACTTTGTAACAAACTCTACATCGGAGAAACAGGGCGAAGATCGATTAGGAGATCGATTCCGCGAACACTTGCTAGATGTTAGAACTAACAGCAAGGATCTCGCCAAACCTGTAGCTCGTCACTTTAACAGTTAAAGGAAGCATCCTGAGCATACGTGCCCATTCTTTACTGGAAATTAAAAGAACGTGATATAACCGAATGAGTTTTTTTTAAAGGTTGCCCGACGTTTCTTTGTGCGTGAATTTGAAAAGGCTTTTCAGTTAAAGGAAGCATCCTAAGCATACGTGCCCATTCTTTACTGGAAATTAAAAGAACGAGATATAACCGAATGAGTTTTTTTTAAAGGTTGCCCGACGTTTCTTTGTGCATGAATGTATCCTGAGCATACGTGCCCATTCTTTACGTGTGATTGTTTGACATTTTCAGTCACTGTTGGGTGAAGGGCCGAATCAAACTTGGCTGCGTTATTGCGCCATGGAGCAAAACTCTTCCCTAAATTGATCGATGTGTTCTGGCCTCTTCTTTAAGAAAATTACAGTATCCTTGGAATGCCTTCGAAGGCGAACGCAAGCGACAGTTCCAAACTGAGGCTGTAGGGACTCTGCCGCGGCTTTGAATTCAGCGACCGTGATGTTTCTGACGGCTCTGGGCGCTGCTTGTCGGAATCCCCTGTATAAGATGACGCTTCCAGGGAATAGAAGAATGGCCGTGGTAATGTCAAAGCTCTTCGGCTGCTGGCGTTCCTATTTGCCAATGCAGCATGAGGTGGGCTCAGTGCATTGATCGCTCTGACGGTTATGTGTGGGAGTGTCGTAAACAGATTGGCAGGAAGAGACATAGAGTGGAAACAAGTATACGAGCGGGAAGTTGGTTTGAGCAATCAAATTTGTTAATTGAAGAGGTCATCAAGTTTACGTACTGGTGGTCCCGAGGATTGCAGCAGTAGTGGCAAATCAAAGAGGAACTTGGCCTCAGGTCACATACAGCCGGTCGACTGGGACATGTTTTGCCGAGAAATTTGTGAAGTGAGACTGTTTGAGAAAAGAGAGCGCCTGGGAGGACCCGGAAAACTTGTTCAGATCGACGAAAGCAAAATCGGGAAGAGGAAATATCATCGTGGCCATGTTGTGGAAGGACAGTGGGTATTTGGGGGAATAGAAGACGGTTGAGGACAGAACCGAGAAAACAATGCTGGCCCTTATTCAAGAATGGATCAAGCCAGGAACGACCATTGTGAGCGACGGCTGTAAAGGCTATATTGACTTAGAGAAACATGGATTTTTACATAAAACGGTGAACCATTCTGTAGAATTCGTTAACGATGAAGGCTATCACACGAACAAAATTGAGGGCCATTGGCGGCAATTGAAAGCGAGTTTATCGACACACGGAAGAAAGAAGGAACATTATTCGTCGTATCTGGCAGAATTTATTTGGTGTTATGTTAACCGCGGCGAAGACTTGTTCAAAACATTTTTGAAGGACGTTGTCAGCGTGCATGAAGTGTAAATAAAATATTTTGCCACCTTTGAGACTTTGAATAATTTTATATCAGTTATATCTTGTTCTTTAAATTTCCAACAGAACAGATGTTTTCCGCTTTTGTAAATAAAATATTTTGCCACCTTTGAGACGCCACCTTTGAGACTTTGAATAATTTTAGTCACTGCGTACCGCGTACCGCGTAGCCACTTCATAATACAGCAAAATTAGTCACTGCGTACCGCGTAGCCAGCCCTTTTCCAGTAACGATTTCAATGTGGCAGGGTATTCTGCAGTTAAGCCAAACAACGGCTGCTCGCTTAGTTCCCAGACCGGTGGTACGTAGCCCGCGTCGCAGGCTAGTGGTACGTGGACCGCTTTAAAGCTTGACTCACTCGCTGAGGGCAAAGCATAACACTAAATAAACTTTTGCTTCAGTGTAGTTTCACGTTTACGGCAGATCCTTGTCTTGTTACTAGTATTAAAAGGTTTCGGCAGAAATCATTGTAGATGTTTGCGTATTAAAATCTCAACTCTTCTTGGAATCTGAATTTCCACGTGTATGCAATCAGTCAGGCGTGAACGTCAGTCTGATTTTTTACAGAACATTAGCCTGCGTTGCGGCTCTGGAGTATCGGAGCGCAGCGAAGGGAGATTAGTGGGATTGGGGCGAGAGAAAAAAGAGAGGGGGGACGGGGTGGGGAGGAGATGAAGATAGAGCCTGCCTGCAACCCATGGTTATTTTGATATCCACCCACTAATTAAAATGCATTCTTATTAGTAAGTCATTCGACCGATTCATCCAATCATCATGCGGCGGAAGTGAAAACCAAGTCTAATATCTGTCAAACTCACGCGTGGAATCTCAAGGAATCTCAATTCGAGCGTAAAATTCAAAACAAAATATACTTATATCACCTTGAAACGAGCATAAAACATTTAATAGCTAAACTGCATTAAACACAAACAACAGATCAGGGGCTGGCATCTCGTTTATTGATACTAGTCGGACACGTATATAATTACAGCAGTATATAAGGTTGGCCAATCACGTCTGTATAGATGTGTAGTTAGTAATTTCTTCTGTTCTCAACATATATCCTGAAGAAAATTTAGGTATCAAAGTAAAGAAACGCCTTCGAATGATTCTTACATATTAATTACTCATCTTTATACACCCTCAACGCTATCCCAACGGGATTATGTAACTTGTTTATATAACATAACAACATTCTGCATTAATTCCTACCCACTTGTGTACATTCCGTAACGCTACTAAAATATATTTATACTCTTATCACCTTGAAACGAGCATAAAACATTTAATAGCTAAACTGCATTAAACACAAACAAAAGATCAGGGGCTGGCATCTCGTTTATTGATGCCCGACCTTCGATGTTAAAGAAAGACCATGACGCAAGCTAAACTTCTAGAAACTGAAAGCAAAGAACAAGGTTGTCTTGACGTACGTATCCATCTTTTGATCAGTACGATTTACTTTGACCTAAACAATAGTGTAATGGTACTTCTAATAAGGTCTGTTTCAGCCATAAACACTGTGAAACGATCCCTATAAATATCAGTCTTACTCTTCAGCAATGATATACAGCTCGACAGAACTGTTATCGCAAAAATTAACATCGCAGTCAGGGGTACAAACTGGCTAACTCAGTGAAACGCGGTGTATGCTGTAACACAAATTGCGGTTCAGTAGTGAAGTCTGAAAAATTCACGGTAACATTCATTTCCGAAGTAACAGACCCCTTCTTGGAGTTAGTTCAGATAATTTCCTTTTTTACCGGCTTAATATAACTGATATACTAATTTTGGAGCGCAAATGCTGGTAAAGCTGTACAATTTGTACGCCCAATTATTTCCGTAAAATAGAGACTTGTACTGAATATGGACAATTACATTGTTAGTAATAATCTTACAGTGCATACTGAAATCTCATATAGACGGTAGAAGAGAAATTTCGGATAGGCCCAAATTATTGAAGGCTCTTGAATATATGTCCATTGTGTTAGCTTCTGCTTGAACAGCACGCAGGGGCGGCTGCTAACTTCCGTAACTGTGGATCCATAAAGCCATTAACCTTCAATGCAAATTAAACGCTTGTTTACCTTGTAAAACTGAGGAGATAAAAAACAATAATATATTAGAACAGGCCCAGTGGCCGCAACGTGATGAAAACACCACATTTCTCTATAATAAACAGGCTATTCAGTGTGTCGTTCCAGTGAACATAAAGTTAATGAGCCAGTGCTGTTATACTGCCGTTCTGTCTAGACGGGCTAATTCTCATAAAAAGCGTCCAGGATTACAAAAGAATCCCACCTTGTCTAGCATTGATTACCGTCGTCTAGGTAAACGACTATCTTGATACTCAATATAATATACGCGAATATTGCAGTAACAGCTTCATAAGTTTCAGTAGTGAATATGTTAGGACCAGTAGACAAAACAAATGGCAAAACAGTAAACTTCTAGTACTTCATAGCAACCACTGAATGGCCAGTAAAAACCTAACACTTATTGATCTAGCGGGAAAATCTCCGTATGGTGATAACCCGATTTGACGAAAATTGCCGGTCGAATACAAAACATTGGCAAACGCCCATACCATCATCTAGGTAAACAACTAATTTTAAACGTTTTACTACGCGAATATTTCACTAGCAGCCTCATAAGTTAAGTGAATATGCAAGGACTTGAACTTGGACCAGTTGACAAGCCAAATGGCAAGACCGTAAACTTGTAGTATTTCGTAACAGCGCCGAATGGCCAGGAAAAACCGAACACTTATTGATCAAGCGAGAAAATCTCAATATGGTGATAACCAGGTTTAATATCAGACGAATAAAGAAAAATTTGACGAAAGATCTAACAGACGATCAAGCATAGGCTTGGCATCTACCAATAACAGGCATTCGGATATCTAAGGTTCTAATAAAAGCCTATTTTCACCGTTTGACTGAATCGAAACGTACAATGGATTTACCACCGTAGGGGCGAAGCTGCATTCCACTACTGATTCAACAGCTAACATAGCAGTTTGCTGAATGAATCCCAAACATGTGAACTAGTCTTCCTTAGACCTTTTTCAGATATCACAATTTTCGCTGTATTACGCGTAGTTACGCTCAAGCGTGCTCATTTTCAAAGAATTGGAAATTTCAGACGACAGATTATACTTAGCTTTTCCTAGCCTGTGCACAGTATCTTCGTACTTCTTGTCCACCACACTTTCAATTGGTTGTGGTCGTACTTGTCGACGCACGACTATTGAATTGGTTATTTGAACATGCTGCAAAATTCGCCAAGTGTCAGAGCTTCCCGCAGCTGAACACTTGTCCTTTGCCTGAAGACTCGTGGTGTAGCGAAAGGGTTGATACCGCGGTGAGAGACATCCTGTACTGTTTATTCCCTCTGATCCTCGCACGTGGCTCTCTTTTCTGCGACACGACGTAGCTTCTTTCCAGCACTAAAATCTTCGGCCAGCTCATCAGACTCTGTATTCTTCAGGAACTGTCCAGCCAGCAAAGCTTCCAAATTCGAAGAACCATGCAGTTGCTCTTTGAGGAGACTACGGGAGTTTCGGTTTCGCTTACCAGTTCTGGGTCCGACATCATAAATTTAGGTATCAAAGTAGAGAAACACCTTCGAATGATTCTTACATATTAATCACTCTTCTTTATACACCCTCAACGCTATCCCAACGGGATTATGTAACTTGTTTATATAACATAACAACATTCTGCATTAATTCCTACCCACTTGTGTACATTCCGTAACGCTACTAAATATATGAACTTGGATGTGAAGACAGGGCCGGCCTAAACCCAAACCTGTAAATGTCAACGACTTTTGCAGGATATGTAATGTATGTTTTAAGGTCGCGTTTGGGAATTCAAATATTTCCACGGCGAGAATCTGTTCGAGCCTTAAGAAAGAAAAGATAATTCTAGCTGGTGCCTGCAAAAGTATTGGTCTTCATATTCCGAAATCTGCTTCTCTATCAAAGTGAGTCTGTCGTTCCCGAGGAAGGAAGATTCGAAATGCTGTAGAGAACTACACCTTTGTTCGAGAAGGTTTGCAGGATAAAGATAACTAAGATAAAGATAACTCGTTGCCGCTGAATATAAAGTCGCCACCAAATCAGTAAAGAACACTGCCTACCACAATAACACCGGAGCGAAGTTCTGCCAAAAGAAGCGCTAAAAATCATCCACACAACGTTACGAAATCAACAAAGCAACTAGTGTTTTCCAAACACAGTTGGGATACAGCTAGAACATCTCTTCCAGACAAAATATCTCTAATAGCCTTGCTCCTGTTCTTTATTTAAATTCATTGCTGAGAGAATTCTTGTTACATGTATGTTTGTCGCCATATACTAATTGGTTTCTGCTCTTATCGCATCCATGCATGAAAAAACTTAATGATTTCTATCAATCACGCATTTTAGCCAATAGCAATACGCGGCCTTCTGAGGCCGAGAGTTATCAAAATAACCATGGGTTGCCGGCAGGCTCTATCTTCATCCCCTCCCCACCCCGTCCCCCCTCTCTTTTTTCTCTCGCCCCAATCCCGATAATCTCCGCTCGCTGCGCTCCGATACTCCAGAGCCTCAACGCAGGCTAACAGAACAACGCATTCTCCCCGTTGAATTAACAATTATCCTGAAATGGCAAACACGCTTGAAATACCGATTATTGGTAATACTACGACAAATCCTAACCCGAACCATAAACCGAACCCGAACCATAAACCGAACCCTAACCATCGGACGAGTTCGCGGGTAAACGACGGGTTCTCACTCACCTAGAGCTGGGGTTCACAGGTAAACAAGAAGAGAAGGTAAACGAGAGAAAAAATGTTTTTTGAGCGCTCCTACTCGGACTTAGCCTGCTATGCAGACGTATTTTTTCATTCTCATAAATTCGAAGAAAAAAGTAACGTCTGCTTACCCGAGCGCTTAATTAGTTTCCAATATACAAGCAGACGTCAGCACGTTTGTTTTATTTTTCTGCCCAATCAAAGCCATTGTTAGAATTTTAGTGAATTGGCGCGCCAGTGAACACTCCTATGATTGGTCAATGGCAAATGTATTGTCTGAATTCCTTTTAAATGTAACATACGTCACTTTTTTGTGTGTACTGCAGTGTAGTACAGACGTCATCACTACTACACTAAGCCGGCCTACCGCCGTTCGGAATGTAACAAATGTTTATCTTTATCCTTGACTGGTTTTCAGAATGTCATTAGAATTACGATTATCGTTATTTCAAGCGTGTTTTCCATTTAAGGATAGTTGTGAATTCAATGGGGAGGATGTGTTGCAACGAACAGAACATCAACAGAGTTTTGAAGTAGCCTGCGTAGCAAGCCCAGGGGAATGGGGAAGAGGGGAGAGGGAATGGGGAGAGGGGCTTACTACGCAGGCTAGTTTTGAAGCAACGTTTGTCATATCGAAAGACGTGCAAAAACTTCTATACTCTTACCAGAAAACTTCTACTGGGAAAGTGCAATTCATTTTGAATTAAAAGAGCTTTAATGCATCGGATCAGATCAGTCAGTTCGCGATGCCATAGCTGAATGTGTTTCTCGTCTTTCCGCTCCAGCAGCAAGAATATTGACACGAGAAGAGACGAATTTGAATTTGAATTTGATCAGTCACCATGCTTTGATGAGCAACACTTATGGATTTCTTCAGCATATTACCGAGATAAATCACTACTCACCTTATGCACTGTTCAAACCACGAGGCGAACCGTAAATCGTAATGCATCATGGACATGCTGAGTTAATTTATGCGCAAAGGTACAAACCCACGTTTTTCGAGTTTGGATTGTGCCTGTGGACCACAGGTAGCCCGCGTTAAGATTAGTATGCATTCTCGCTCTCGCCCGAACGCAACAATAGAGTGTCCAGTCATTCTGCGCGATCAGTGTTCGGATCCCGATATAAAGGCGAGGAGACAGCCGAGCCAATGGCAAGGAGACACGGCCGAGCCAATGGCTTGTGGTACGTGGATCTAGAATCCGTGTCCAACACACTGGCGAGGTTTAGATATTCTTAATAACCAGCCACGCCCCAATTCCATTGTTCTATGCAGGTTTTGATCCTCATGGGTAGACCTGCATTCTAAAAGCCGAGAGCGGATTTGAATAGCAAAGAATGAGCGGAACTGAATTTAAAACCAAGGACAGGTCTAAATTTTCAACATATAGACCTCCCCTGGGTTTTGAATTAAACCTTGTTCTCTGAATAAATTATTCACAAAATTCGTCTGACAACATTATATTTTATTTGCAGTACAATTCCTCTTGAATTTTCTTCACGCCACTTCTTGAACATTTTCATAGCCCAAGCTTTCTTATAGAGCGTGTTTTTCGGAACTGCTTCCTTGATTCTTTTAGCAATCTCGCTCTCACTTTTCGGCTCACTGAACCTGAAGTTTTGCTTCTCTTCTTTTCCATTCGCGTCTTCTGTTTCATTCACTATACTGCTTAACACATCTTCAAGGTAGTTGTAATTGTCCACCACTCCAACGACTCTTGGTCTTCATGGCGATCGAAATCCATGGCGCTCGCAGCTTTGCAAAGCGAGAAAACACTGAAGAACTGCGGTCTGGTGAATGAATATGAACTAAACGCGCAATAATCATTTGGGAATTGAAAAACTAATCATGTGAATCATTGCTGCCATATGAAAAATCATTATCGAATTCATAGATGAAACACTTTGACGTTTTCCACAAAAGCACTAAATTTCGGAGTAAAGCCTGTCAATCAACAGCACAAATGCGACTGATTAACAATGGTTGCCCGATTAGGCAAATGAGTACGCTATTTATCCATTTTTACTAATTACTTTTTGCTAATTCTATAAAACAACGGAACCAATTAGCAAAACGCGATTACACATAGGTTAGGCGTGTAAAATCTGTGATTGCATGAGGCAATGGAATTGGGGCGTGACTGGTTATTAAGTCGGTTCAAAACCGCGGGTTTTGCGCCCTCGGTCTTTAATTTCAATGAAAGACCTCATGCTCACCCTTGGTTTTGATCCTTTACATAGCGCATCCGCCGATGAAATAAAATCCATTATTAATTGTGAGAATGTTCTAATTATTTTATTCTCTAAGGTGAGCATTCCGCATGTATTTCATGTGTACAGTATTTCAACTGCAGGCATTTTATTCGATTCTTGACTGCGGTCGAACTGAGCAAGAAGGCAATGGCAGAAAGTCCTCGGAATAAGCGATTTAGAGAGCCTCTTTCTATAGAAGAGGCTCTGAAGGATATGAAGCAAGCGTTTCAAAAAGGAACGGAGTATAAAACGGGGTTAGAAAGTGGCAACAAGAGAGGGAAAACAAGCTCCCAGCCCTGGAAGTCAATCCGAACGTTAGAGGAACTTGGCCATGCGGATATACCTTATTATAGGAAATTAACAATGCACGTTGACAACGCGAAGAAAATTTACGTTACACTAAATTAACGCGAATTTTTCAAAAGTTAGGTTTACATGCATTAAATTAACGCGAATTTTTCGATAAGCATCTTGCTTTATTTACTGCGATTTTCATAATTCTGCAAACTCGCACTTTACATTTCTGAACGCCAAACTGCGTTTTGGCTTCCGTCAATAAAACCTTCCAAGACAAGTGCACGGATGTTTCTAAGTTTTTTTTAAGCCGAAAATTTGGGTTTGAAGCCTAACTAGACCCTATCAATTCAAAAGATCTTTCAAAGCCTCACGGTGAAATCACCAAGAGCTGCTCACTCGTTTGATTGACGGAAACCAAACCGCAATAGTGACTCTGAAGAGCCAATAGAGGAGTCATGAACTAATAAGGTTTTGAAATGAAATAAAGGTGCTTTAAAATAACAATGTTGTAAAATAGCGTGCATTAAATTTACATCGACATTAATTAAGATACATTAAATTAACGCGAATTTTGTAAAATCGCGTTAATAAAGTGCATTGTTAATTTCCTATAATAAGGTAAATCCCTTGAACGCTACAAATCGCTCGTAAGTTTATTTGCAGTTTTGTTTGGTTAATGTTACACTTTTTATTCATTTGTAAATCGGCTTTTTTGCTAATTTCTAGTTTTAAATATGCTATTGTTTATTATTTGTGATGTACGTTTTATGTTGACTAACGATGTTCGTTTATCGTTTTAGTGTTGCAAATAGGGGTGTTCTTGTTAATGTTGAAATGGTTACCGGCCAACGCTGAGAAATTTAGGGTTAGTAGAACATACATTTTGCACAGAGTAGCACTTTTTATGGTCAAACAAGGAATTTTAGGGGTAAAACATGCAAGTAGCTCGTTTACCGTATTTAGAAACATTTCTAAATACAGTTTCGAGTAATCTGCATATTTTTCGTACTTAGAAGCTATTTCTAAGTGCGATAAATATGGAAATTAGCTATTGTTTTACCCTCAATTTCCCTCCGCTTCAAAGCCCTGTCACTTGCATAAATAAGTTTGTTGTTTTATCCTGTGTTTCAAGGTATATGTGCACGTGATTTCAAACGAGAATGGTCATTGGCGGATGCGCTACGAATATGTAATGCTATACAAGAAGCTTTCACTGTTCAAAAATAGACCTATTTACTTTGTACATTTGTTGTCCCACTCAGATCATATGACAGCTCTCCATGGGATTCAGTGCTTTGCTTTCCAATTAGCGAAAATCGTAGATTGCCTCTTGGAATACAGAAAAACAAAGAAACATTCAGGCTCAAGTGACTTTTATGTATGGCAGGCTTTGTACCTGCCATTCTTGTTACACCAAGAAGTTTCACTTTTTGGTAGAGCGGTTTTAGTACTTTTGAATAGATAATAGCACTTGAAAATAAGCAGCAGCAACCAAAACTACAAAAGTAATGATCATGCAGTTATATAGATAACCAATGCTTAAATGATGTTTGTGTGTTTCTGGGGAAAATAGATTGTGACTATAGTGGCTCCTAAATTTATTATCTGCTTTGCATCTCAAGATACTCCTTATTCTTTCTGTTTACAGTTAGTTTTAAGAATTGCAATCAAATCCGAGAAATGTTCCGACCCTTTCCGCACTAGTCACAGATATCGTTCTAAATTGCTTTCAAATCAATTACTGGCAACAACAAAAAGTCTATTATTAAAATGTTCAATTAGCCGCGAGCGTATCCAATTATTGGCAATCACGCCGTGTTTTTCTCTACCAACCAATCAGAAAGCACTGTGCACGTGAACATGGCAAACTTTTTGGAGTGGGGGACTGGATATTGATATACTTTTCGCAAAACTGTTCATATTTTTAAAACGCGAGCAAAGTCTATTATTTTGCTAAAATCAAACGTTTCTTCGGCTGAAAAGCCAAGATGTTGAGTTTTTGTAAGGCTGACCAAAGTTCTACGGACTTTGAGGGAAATTTTACGAAAGGTATCTGGCGCCCCCTACTTTGTAATCGACATTTGCAATTGTAAGTAAACATCTTTTTAAAAATCTTTAAATATGATAATTGCCTGGTAGCGGTGGAGCTAATCTGGCAATGAAATTGTCAGCGGTCGTGCAAGTGCTGAGGTTACAGTGCAATAAGTGGATGATAATTAAAGTATTATAGTGCATGGTGAAGTGCAATCTTCAATGACTAACAATCAGAGTGCAAATGGCGGCAAAAGGATAACAAATAGCCATAATAATAATAATAATTCATAAGCTGGGTAAACAACAGCATGAGCTTACATATAAAGCGATAATGACTGCCGCTACACAGGCGTCTCCAGTGACGGAGCAGCTATCAATCGACAAGGGGCTCCGATGACAACAGCTGTACGGTGGCCAAGGGACACGCTGCAAATAAAAGAAACGCTGCAAACAAAAAAAGAAACGCTGCAAAGAAAAAATGGAACGCTGCAAAGAAAAAATGGAACGCTGCAAAGAAAAAATGGAACGCTGCAAAGAAAAAAAGAAACGCTGCAAAGAAAAAATGGAACGCTGCAAAGAAAAAATGGAACGCTGCAAAGGAAAAAATGGAACGCTGCAAAGAAAAAAATGGAACGCTGCAAAGAAAAAAATGGAACGCTGCAAAGAAAAAATGGAACGCTGCAATCAAAAATGGAACGCTGCAATCAAAAAATGGAACGTTGCAAACAAAAAGTGAAGGTCGCTATGCGCGCGAATTTGGCGAGAGGATCGCTGATTTTAACAGTGTATGGAAATTAACAGTGTTTGTATGGGAAATTTTCCGTTCTCAATTTTCAACAGAAATATTTAATAAAACTCCATCAACCTTACCGTGTGTCTTGATGTGGGTGCCCTTTATGTCTGGACATTAAGATACACGGTAAGGTTGATGGATTTTTATTAAAGGGAACCTCGGCTGAAAAACAATGTTTGTTCTCAAGTGTTTGTTATGGATGCCTAAGTCTGTTCCTGTGTTTGTCACCAGTAAATTGTACACTAGGTGTCATTTATGCACCGATATTCCTGTAGATAAAAGTCATTTGAATTTCCTGCGTGCCGCCATCTTGGATTTGATGACGTCATAGTGTTGTCCCTATTGTTGCACAACAAAACAGCTATTGTTTTCTGACAATAGGCAACACTGACGTCATAAAATCCAAGATGGCGGCGCACAGGAAATTCAAATGAGTTTGATCGACAGGAAAATCGGTTCGTAAATGACATCTAGTGTACAATTTACTGGAGACAAACACAGAAACAGACTTAGTCATCCATAAAAAACACTTGAGAACAAACATTGTTTTTTGGCCGAGATTCCCTTTAAATATTTCTGTCGAAAATTGAGAACGGAAAATTTCCCAAACAAACACTGTTAATTTCCATACACTGTTACTATCAGTGATTCTGGGCTGCCTGTGATAAGGCTATTCATAAAAATCTGGGAACAACTTAATTGTATCGAGTACCCTGACAGATGCTTTTTAATAATTCATTTTCTCATTCATTCAGAAATAAACATTCAACAAACCCTACTGCCTACTGAACCACATTGGATCTGAAATCACTCCTTGTTCGAGTTAAACTGTTATTAAAGCAGCATAAAGTTATTCATAAAAAGTCTGATACCATTACTGTATTTGTCTGCTAGGCATTGTCAAGTATCTACTGGTGGTCAGCATGATCAAAGACAGTAATTCAAGGACCTTAGCTGTTGCATTGCACTATTTCATGATCCAAATGATCCAGAAACAAGACATAGAATTGGGGGGTGGGGGGGGGGGGGGGGGGGGGGGGAGGGGGGGGGGGGGGGGTTGGCACTCTTGTTTATGTAGGTTGTTTATCATTACACCGAAATCCTGGTCGGTCTCAGTTTGTGTAATGGAAAACAAAAGTTCCCAAACGGAATTTCCCGATCAGAAAAAAACGTTTACCATTTGTACACAAACCATTACAGATGAATAAAGCTTGGCATAAGGCCTGGAACTGGTATGACCGACTGGGAATTGTAAATGGTACACAATTTGGACACATTTTTGAAAGATCCCATTAATTTCGAAAATTTTCCATGGTACAAACCGAAAAAATGCTTACCATTTACTTTATGTCCAGAATTTCTGTGTAAATGGTAAACAACCGTAGCGTTTACAACATGAGTGGAAGTGTTATATCAGCCTATACAATCTCGATCCAGTGGTGAGAAATTGCTTGAGCAAGAGATGAGAGATTGTATAGATCCATACAATGCTCAAGCAAATGTTGTAAACTAACTTGTTAAATGAAACTATAATATTGTGTGGTTCCAGAAATTACCAGAGGATTTTTCGAGCGAAAGTCACGAGTGGCATAAAATATAAACCTCCAATCCCCCTCCCCTCCCTCCTTTCCTTGAGAGCCTGGCTACGCAGGCTAGGTCGATCCATGTTAGTAAGCAATGGAATTTCCGGAGAGAAAGGGGACTTGCTGTTCTACAAACAAGGCATTTCCGGAGGGGTGGAGGATTATAACTTATATCCTGATATTAGAAAATCCTGGGGTAGGTCCTCCCTCGTTTATAGTGGAGCTGGAGAGGGTAAGAGAACAGAACCTCTGCCAGCAGGGTTGGAGGGAGGGGGTTCTTAAGATAAATCCCGTCCGTGGGAGGGTTATGGATATTTTCTGGATCCACAAGAAAATACATGAAATTGATGGAAAATGTAAAAAATTATGTTCAGCTCTATGGTTTACCAGTCATGCGCAGTGTGCACAAAAACAGCTCCCACATTGATTAGACAGTCTATGCATCAATAGAGAAATTGTACATTGACATTTCGTCGAACTGGGATAGGGGAAGTCAGTGATCGATTGAGACCTCCCTTCAACAAATACTAGCTAGCTAGCATAGTGCTTGTTCGATACAGAACTGACAATTAAAACAACAACTTACATCTGTATCGGTGATACAAGAGTATCAGTGATATGGACAATCAGTATCTGTATATCTGATTCAACACTGATGTTTTATAAATCAATGTTGTATCAAATGTGCAAACACTGACGTTTTATTACTCAGTTCTGTATCAAACAAATGCTAAGTATGGACTGTAAGGGAAAATGCTGTTTAAATAAAAGCGGATTTACGATACTGTATGTGTCTGTTTCATCCTTGCCTTGCATATTAGACTTTTGTCCATCATATTTATACTAGTTTTTTTTTTAAGTTAACCTTATTTTAAGTAACAGCCCCAGAAATAGAAATTAATGAAAGAAAAATAAAAGAAACAATAATTCGATCCAGTATTGTCTGTCAATAATAATTGCAAATGAATATAGTTCATCACTGGAGCACAATAAACTAAAAGTAGTGTCGCTGGAGTATGCAGCCCTTTATACCAATTCCTGGTAAAGACTGAAATATTATAATAATATAATAGTGATTTCACTCAACTCATGAAATTGATATTAGACTAATAGACAGACTATTAGACCCTAATTCCAATGTTTTCTTTTGCATTTTGCAGTCAATATGCTATATTAAATGCAACAAGGCAACAACATCACTTATTCCCGGCCAAGGTTGCCATGCCCGAAATGAAGTACGTTTTACAGGCCTAAATAGTCGCTGAATAACTCTAACCTCAATCCAAATACTTTCTAAAGGTTTTCATACGGCTATAAAGCGAACAAACATCGAGTGGTCAATAATAGGTATTGCTAGGCCGATAGTTGGTTAATCTGGCCGATAATAGGCTTGTCAACAACGCAATAGCCCTCTTCGTTATACAACTTGATGCGATCAAAGTAGAAACAAAAATCGCCAAAAATGTGAACGAATAATTTAGCTGGCGGTACCGCCATGGTTTATAGCCAAAAACGTAGTTCGTTCGCTGTAATCAAAATTCCAAAGGATGCAAGGCAAACGAGAACCAAAAGGTTGTCAGTTTTGGCTAAATTCTCATACCTAGCTAGTGATTGGTGACCAGTCCTTCTCTCCAAATGCGCACGCATAGTGACCTTTGGTTTTTATTTGCAGCGTTTCATTTTTATTTGCAGCGTTACATTTTTTGTTTGCAGCGTTTCATTTTTTGTTTGCAGCGTTTCTTTTTTTGTTTGCAGTTCTTTTTTTCAGATTATGTCATTTTGTATGACTCCCCCCAGTAAAGCTTATTATTTAAGCATTTCCCCTTCAATCTTTAAAAAAATACACACATCCCCTTCCAACAATAAATACAATTTGAATCGTGCATATACGCTGTTTGCAAAGCAGCGTTATCAGCAGCATAATTTTACTGTCATTTGGGGCAGGGAAACTCAGTTCAGTTTACTATATAGTATACGTATACACATATGTAGAGAAACTAAGAATAAACTACTCAATTACTGTTATAATCACGAAGGGTATTCTCCTGCATTTTAATAGTGTATTGAGCCATTCAATAAACCTACCATTTTAAGTGTAGTTCTTAGTTTGACACACATAAATAATTAACAGCCCCGTCCCCCCAACCCTATACTGTTTAATGATCAGTTAGCATGTTGGTGTTCCTCTCCTGGCGACCCGTACCCCTCGTTGGAGAATCCCTTTCGGTCATTAAAGCACAATCATTTCTGTTAAATTATAGTGTATAGGATTATAATATATAGGACCAAAAATTTCCCGCTAGTCTATGAGCACACATACCGAAGAGTTCAAACGAGTATTTGTTGGGTTCAAATAGGTGCAGAAATTAGTCTTTTCTGTTATTCTGACCATCACCGCTCTCGCGTGAATTACTCGTACAAATAGGCCTGACTCAATGTCCGAACTTTCGCGGCGACTACTAACAGAACATGTGTTCTGGTTTTGAATTATTTCGAATTGAAAGACTTTTCGTTAATCCAAACTTTCCCGATAACCTTTTGAAAACACATACCGACGAGGTTCCAACGAGTAATTTATTGGGTCCAAATCGGTTATAGGCCTAACTCGACGTCCGAACTTTAATTTCGCGGTATGTTTACACTTTGAGTCACGTGAAACGCACGTGAAATCTGATTCTGAAAAGGCGAATTGCCAGCTACCGGCTAAGTGACAATTGCCAGTTACCGGCTAAGTGGCAATATTGCCAGTTACCCGCTAAATGGCACTATTGCCAGTTACCGGCTAAGTGGCAATTGCCAGGTACCGGCTAAGTGGCAATATTGCCAGTTACCGGCTAAGTGGCAATATTGCCAGTTACCGGCTAAGTGGCAATATTGCCAGTTACCGGCTAAGTGGCAATTGCCAGTTACCGGCTAAGTGGCAATTGCCAGTTACTGACTAAGTAAACGTTGCAAAAACACATGGCACTTACTAGCCACCGTAAAAAAACGAGTACTTGAATGCGTCTATATAGTAGCGAGCGGGTGCACGAACTTATATTCGTGCATAGCTCTTGTGCGAGTATAAGTGCTAAGTTGAATATCGTAGGGAAAGGTGATGTTCACTAGACGGTAATTAATCTTGTAGACTAGTAAGGTCTGCAATATTTCTGCGTGACTGAAGCGATTGCCAGCTAAGCTCGTTTAGCATTGATGATACGCTGCTGGTGCGAGCATAGTCACAACATGTAAAACGCGCTTTTGGTGGTGTGGCGACCAGGCCACCGTAGCGTACTCGGCAATAGGGCGCACAAGGCTGACGTATGCGCGCTCTTTTATGACTCTGCTGCAGCACGAGAGGTTCCGCTGTAAGACGCTAAGTATTCTGCTAGCTTTCTTTCTCACCTCCGTAGATTGTTTAGACCAGTCAAGGGAATTAGTGATGTAGACACCCAGGTATTTTTGATAGATAACACTTTAGAGGTGCGAGTTGCAGAGGGAATAGCTGTGTGTGGAGGGATGTTTTTTCAGTGTGATAGACATTGCGTAGCATTTGTGTGGGGCGAAATTCATCTGCCAAGAGGAGGCCCACTGTTCGAGGTGGTGAAGGTCCTGCTGCAGGGTGTAATGATCGGCACCAGAGTGGATTTGGCGGAATATTACACTATCGTCCGCAAACAGCTTCACGTTAGAAGAGATGCCTGAGGGGACATCATTTATGTACAGGAGAAACATGATAGGACCTAGTACTGTACCCTGGGGAACGCCAGATGACACGGTCGACCATTTGGATGACGACCCGTTCACAACGACGCGCTGTCTCCGCCCGGTTAAGAAGTTGCGAAGCCAGGTATGGGTCTTGCCGCGGATACCGTAATATCGGACCTTCAGTAAAAGTCTCATGTGGGACTGAATCGAACGCCTTTGCAAAGTCGAGAAATATGACATCTACCTGGCCGTGTTCGTTCAGTACTTTCGACCACTCGTGAATTGGGTCTCACACGAGAGTCCACGTTGGAAGCCGTGCTGGTGTGGTGAGATGATAGCGTTTGCTGAAAGGTGACTTGTCAGCTGGCTGCACACTGTGTTCCATTACTTTTGAGGTCAGGGATGTTAAAGATACAGGTCTGTAGTTCATGGGGTTAGCTCGGGGGCCCTTTTTGAAAATTGAAGATATGTTAGCATCCTTCCAAGTAGACGGCAGTGACCCGGTATTGTATGACTGCTGGAATAACGAGGTCAAGATAGGTGCTAATTCTGTAGCGGCCTCCCTTAGGACTCTGGCTAGTATCATGTCCGGCCCGCAGGCTTTGTCAGGTTGGATGTTTTCTAGTTGTTTCTTGATGCCGTTCGCAGAGAAAAGTACATCTGAAATGGTACTAAAAGGAGAGTTATCATCCACTAATGGCATGTTTTCCAGATCTTCATTTGTCAATACACTTTCGTATTGTTCACGTAGGGCTTCAGCTTTTGAAGTATTTGATACACATACTCGGTTGCTCCAGAACAAAGTGGGGATTCCAATGGATTCAGAGCGTAGCAGCTTGAGATATGACCATGCCCGCTTGACGCCGTTATTGACGGTGCTGGAGCCGGGGGCAGAATTCGGTGTGATACTACCCATTACCTCGTTTAAGTACCTATTGTGTGTTACACGCACACGTTTGATTGTGATGTTGCGTAGTCGCTTATAGCTGTTCATGTGCTGGGTGCTGTCAGTACCTTTGCCCCTCTTATAAGCCCGATCACGCCTATTCATCAACCGCTTGATAGCTGGGCTAACCCAAGGGAGGTGCCGTTTTGGCTTTGACATCCTGTGAGGGATGTATTTATCAGTTGCCTCCTTGATATTCTCTGCTATTATGTTCCAGTTGGCTTCGACTGTACGGCTTTCTGGTCCCAACGAAAGATACCGCTGTGCAAAGGAAGACAGGTGTTTAGGCCAGAGTAATCAGCTTTATGGAATTGGTATATTTTACGAGGAGGCTTTGGGGTGAACTTCGGCGACACGTCGACTTCAAAAAGGATGGCATCATGGTCGCTTATACCGGAAGTTACATGGCAGGCTTGGATGATATTGGGGTTCGAGGAAAACACAATGTCTAGTGTCCGGCCAGATAAAGGTCTAGTTGGCGACTTTACGTGTTGCGTGAGGCCATACTTATCGGTGATATCCAAGAGAGTACGGTCGTGCTCATGCGCAGGTACAGCATGATGGAGATCGAGCGTTGACCAGTCTATCCCTCCGCAGTTAAAGTCACCTCCCAAAATTAAGTGGGGGAACTTAGCATTGTTATAAAGTTTACTGAGCGAGGCATCCAGCAATTCGAGTGAACTCAGGTCAGATGACGGGGGTCGGTAGTAGCTTGAGATGTACATTTTTCTGGTTTTAGAAAACTGCAGGGAGGCTGTTACGATTTCACAATCTTATATGTCAAGGCGATGTTCTTCTATGGCCCTGAGATCGTTGCGTATGGCGATGAAGACACCTCCGCCTGAAAGTGTTCTGTCCTTCCTGAATATTTCGTAAGTGTCAGGAAAAATTGAACATGTAGGGACAGAGGAGTCTATCTTGGATTCACATCCCAGGACAATGCCTGGTTGGTGAAGATCCAGGAGGGAGTGAAAGTTCGATTTCAGTTTTACTTTGAAGTTGCATGAAAAATTAAAACAGATATAAAGCTTAGAAAAAGACTCGTTATAAGGTAAAGTTTGCGTCCTTTTCCTTCATTTTCATTTTGTTGCCCTTCTCGTTCACTCGTTTATAGTCCGCCATATTGCGAAAAAGTGGAGCTAAATACGCACGCGGACAGAAGTAAACGACTGAGGACAAAACAGTGCAGGCTCAGAAAAAAAGCAATGGAACGGGTACGTAAACGTTCACACGATGCACAGGAACTGAAAACACGGGTACCGAACCCAGTTTTATCCGTTCCGTTCCGTTTATGGCGCCTATGGTCCCAGAACGGGTAAAATTGGTACAGATAAAAATAGGGTATGGATCGTTTACACGAATGAAATTATCCGAACCGTTCTACTTTTTATCCGAGCCGTGCCATTTTTTCTGTCGTGCACACGTGCATTTAGTACGTACCTGCAGTTTGTGGTAAATTTGTTGAGGGGATGAAGGGGAGGCATTTGTAAATAGTTAATCTATAATCGGGGCTGCAAATCGCTTGGGTAGGCTTATTGCGTACTTGCAGTTTGTGGTAAATTTGCTGAGCGGATGAAGGGAAGGCATTTGTAAATATAGGTATGTAATCAACTAAAGTCGATTGAGGTATGCTAACCGCCGTGGAAAGCGAGTAGCAGCTGACGTTTCGAGCGCTAGCCCTTCGTCAGAGCAAAAGAGGGAATTGTGGGTGGGGAAACGGTTAATATAGTGTCGAGTGCATGATTATTATACCTAGTATGGTAGTATTCAACTCGAAAGCCTAGCGGCTACTTTGACCACTACGCACATCTAACCTAGCTCATTAAATTTAATAGCTTATATTATCATTCCTTTTTCCTACATATTTGTAAATTCTATTTAAAAAAAAGGAAAAATAGTGCAAAATAAAATGAATCTGAATCTGATCACCGCTGAGGAAACATGTACTCGGATCAATTGGAATCAAAGGAAATTGCGCCAATGCATGATTACCGCTGAGAAAACATGTGCTCGGATCAATTGTGATCAGAGAAAAGTGCGCCAACAATAGAAATGCTAATAGTAATATTTGTAACAGGAAGTGTTGATGAGTAAACTAAGGAAACATGCTGATCTAAGTCTGAGTGAATACGTGAATTCTGAAATTAAATGAACGAAAATCGTTCATTAATACCGTGAGGTGACAAAGTTCCTAATTTGAAAATAAAGTTCTGTTCTTTGCGTTTGCGAGTGTCGGTAGTACCTTGATGCAGAGAAATGCCGCATACGGTGATGTGATTAATGCAATGACCAGGAAGGTTAAAGTGACGAGCTACAGGTTTGGCGAGATCCTTGCTGTTAGTTCTAACATCTAGCAAGTGTTCGCGGAATCGATCTCCTAATCTTCGCCCTGTTTCTCCGATGTAGAGTTTGTTACAAAGTGTGCAGGTGATACAATAAATGACATTACTGGCAGTACAATCAAAATGGTCAGTGACTTTAAGAGAGCCTTTCGGTCCTGAAATAAATGTCGTAGGTTTAGTATAAGCACAAGTATTGCATCGTGTCCTAGAACATTTAAAAGTGCCTGGTTGAAGATCAGGTTGTAGTGATCCTTTGACTAGGGAATCACGGAGATTCTTGTCACGTTTGAAAGAAATGAGAGGAGGTTGCGGGAAGATAGAGGCGGTCTCTGGATCACTCTGTAAAATCTTAAAGTTCCTCTGGATAATTTTCTTGATAGACAGATTAGACGGATGGTAAGTCAATGGAAACGGAATCCTATCTTCGGTCTTCGGTTTGGACGGTAGCAGAGCCGTTCTTCTGTCGATGTCACGGGCGCGGTCCAATGCAGTTGTCACAACAGCGTTAGGATAACCGCGCTCAACAAAGAACTGGTGCATCTCCTCGGACTTTGAATTAAAGTCGGATTCATCGCTGCACAAACGGCGAAGCCTAAGGAATTGGGAATATGGGATAGAGGTTTTAACATGTGTAGGATGAGAAGATGAAAACAATAAATAACTGTGCGAATCAGTTGGCTTGTAATGAACAGTAGTGGTTAGACTATTGCCGCAAACAGAAACAGTAGTGGTTAGACTATTGCCGCTAACAGAAACATTTTCTAGAAGTATTATGAGATCTACCATTAGAGCTATGTCGTCTCAACGCGAGGAACTTGACCGCAATATTCTAAGTTGCCGCTCTGAACTCGTAAGTAACTGCCCTACTGTTTTAGTTAATTCTATACGCGTTAAGATTCAGGAACTTAACTCTAGGCTCTTTAACTATTTAGCAGAAACTAAGACTCAGAAACTCAATCAACTTGTCGGCCCTCCATCCGTTACTGTGCAGCCAGAAGTTCCACGTAACACAGTTGTCACTATTCCTGACAATTTACCTCTTTCCGACACTGAGAAATCGATTCTCAGCAAGGGCTTAAACTTTGTACCTATCGCTAAAAGACCCGACGAATTTGCTGCTAAACAGGATTCTGAGAGGTTTCTCCGTCGCGTTCAACTTAAGGCTTTTTTTCACGACCAGCAAGACAGAGACGAATTCGAATCGCTCAATACTCGTAAATCTTATTGGATACCTCCTGAAGGCCAATTCGCTTCAGTAGACCTTTTCGTTAGAAAATGTCGTCGGGACATTCAAAACCTTAATTTTAATCAGGCCATTAAGATTTCTAACTTGACTACAGGGGAACGCCTATCACTTAAAACTCTTCGCAATCGTAAAGATGTGGTAATCAAACCAGCCGACAAAGGCGGTGCCGTAGTTGTTTGGCGCACCGATCTTTACAAGCAGGAAGCTTTTCGGCAACTCGCCGACACTAATTTTTACACTACGGTCAAAAAGATCTCACTCCGGCTAATCAAAAGCTTGTCAAGGAGACCATTAATGCTTTAATTTCTAAACAGGAACTCCCGCATACTGCTAGTAACCTTATCGTTACTACTCCTAGGACTTCACACATATACTTTTTGCCTAAGATCCACAAAGCTAACAATCCCGGCCGCCCTATTGTTTCTGCTTGTAGTTGTCCTACTGAATTAATTTCTAGTTACCTGGATAAGCAGATGGCTCCTTTCGTACAGTCTTTACCTTCCTACATTAAGGACACTAACCATGCACTCCAGATTTTTGACCAGTTTACATTTCATACCGACAATAAGCTCCTATTCACAATGGACGTTAAGTCTCTGTACACTGTCATACCCAATGACGAGGGACTTAAAGCACTTAAACACTTTTTTGACCGCCGAACTATCCTGGAACCTAGCACCGAAACTCTAATTCGTTTAGCCGAGCTCGTTCTTACTCTCAATTGCTTTTCATTTTCTGGTGAATTTTACAAGCAGACTAAAGGCGTAGCTATGGGCACGAAAATGGGCCCCAGTTATGCTAACCTTTTTGTTGGTTATGTAGAGGAACAAATTTTTGATCAGTACAACGGTCCTACGCCTGATTTTTTTCGGTCGATACATGATGACTGCATCGGTGCAACTTCTTCTAGTAAACGGGATCTAGAACGGTTTATTGATTTCGTTAACAACTTTCATCCGGCTCTCGACTTCACATGGGAGATTTCAGATGTTTCTATCACTTTTTTGGATGTCAATGTTTCTGTTAGCGGCAATAGTCTAACCACTACTGTTCATTACAAGCCAACTGATTCGCACAGTTATTTATTGTTTTCATCTTCTCATCCTACACATGTTAAAACCTCTATCCCATATTCCCAATTCCTTAGGCTTCGCCGTTTGTGCAGCGATGAATCCGACTTTAATTCAAAGTCCGAGGAGATGCACCAGTTCTTTGTCGAGCGCGGTTATCCTAACGCTGTTGTGACAACTGCATTGGACCGCGCCCGTGACATCGACAGAAGAACGGCTCTGCTACCGTCCAAACCGAAGACCGAAGATAGGATTCCGTTTCCATTGACTTACCATCCGTCTAATCTGTCTATCAAGAAAATTATCCAGAAGAACTTTAAGATTTTACAGAGTGATCCAGAGACCGCCTCTATCTTCCCGCAACCTCCTCATTTCTTTCAAACGTGACAAGAATCTCCGTGATTCCCTAGTCAAAGGATCACTACAACCTGATCTTCAACCAGGCACTTTTAAATGTTCTAGGACACGATGCAATACTTGTGCTTATACTAAACCTACGACATTTATTTCAGGACCGAAAGGCTCTCTTAAAGTCACTGACCATTTTGATTGTACTGCCAGTAATGTCATTTATTGTATCACCTGCACACTTTGTAACAAACTCTACATCGGAGAAACAGGGCGAAGATTAGGAGATCGATTCCGCGAACACTTGCTAGATGTTAGAACTAACAGCAAGGATCTCGCCAAACCTGTAGCTCGTCACTTTAACCTTCCTGGTCATTGCATTAATCACATCACCGTATGCGGCATTTCTCTGCATCAAGGTACTACCGACACTCGCAAACGCAAAGAACAGAACTTTATTTTCAAATTAGGAACTTTGTCACCTCACGGTATTAATGAACGATTTTCGTTCATTTAATTTCAGAATTCACGTATTCACTCAGACTTAGATCAGCATGTTTCCTTAGTTTACTCATCAACACTTCCTGTTACAAATATTACTATTAACAAGAGCCCATCTGGGCTTTCACTCGGGCCACATGAGATTGAAGATGAAATACACTTTCATTTGAATTCCTCTTAGTATCAAGTCGCGCTTTAATTCGCCAGTGAGAACGTCAAAAAAACAGACTGGTCTATTAATCGCTTTTATGGCATGACTATGATAACGCAGGATTCGAACAACAGAATACTGGCAATTCAAGTGTATAAATGCAATACAATGACATATTCAGACTTTGAATTTGATTGAAAATAGATCAAAAACTCGGGGAAATGTCCGGCTAAAACTGTATGAATAAATAGCAAGAAAAAAAATTGTAATTCCTATAAATGAGAAAGCTCTTCTATTAAGCCGCTTCTCATATACACAGACTGTTTCACAAAAAACATTTGCGCTTATCGACACAAGAATTCAGTTGACCTTTCAAATAATTTATTCTGAGGTACGCATACTCTAAATCACAGATGTTAAATAAAGCGATAATTAGAAGAAAAAGTACATTAACAGACAAACTGAGAGGAAATTTGTTCGCCCACGATGGAATAGATTTCTGACAATGACTCATTGAAAGTGATATCTCCTTGTCTCGCCTAGTCTGAGAGCTTTGAACTTTCTTATCTGAGCGCGCCTGACGAGATCTAACCTTTGATGATAATTCGATACCCGTTGATATCCAAACGTGTTTGGATATTGTATTTCGCTTATTACGTTTCTAAATGTACATTGGATCTATCCAAACAGCGCTGATCGAATGTATTACGGCTCCTGGTTGTTCAGGTATTTTTTATGGTCAACAAGAGCGCCAGTTGAAATATCCTGAGCCTGTTGGAAGGCTTTCGCCCTCGCGGGTCGACCATTTTGATTTACTGTATTAAATTCTGTAAATACATTAACCTGGCGATTGTTGCGTGACCAGCACAGTGCAATCTGATTGGTGTGAATTTGACCTTTAACGCATGCGCAGAACCCGTCCGACATGAAATAAAAAAATGAAAATAATAATAACGACTTGCATTTTAAGACTCGGCGCTGCCACAGGCAGCCCGAGTAATTAGCATTTCTATTGTTGGCGCACTTTTCTTTGATCACAATTGATCCGAGCACATGTTTTCTCATAGGTAATCATGCATTGGCGCAATTTCCTTTGATCCCAATTGATCCGAGTACATGTTTCCTCAGCGGTAATCATTTAGCTGCTTCCTCTCGCTTCATTCATGATTAAATACTAATATAAACACGGAATTAATTGTGATTAGTGTGTTAAGTCGCTGCAAAATTAAACGAATACCGTAAACTAAAAAAGTAACCAACTCGTTACTTACGGATTTAGTTGTCATAAGGGACTGCTACTATCAAGAGTCGTTACTTAATGGGGGAATCGTTACTTCGATGTTGATTTTAAAAGCGTGGACTATGGAGTATTGGCCTTTTATTGAAATCGTAACTAACGGCCTGAAAACGGCCCGTTTCTCCTTTCTTACCATGTTGTTAAATGTAGCGTTCGCGTTCTGAATTCAGTGTTTGTATTCTTAGTTTACTGGTTAATCCCGAAGCTTTCTTTTTGTGAAGCGGATTTTTTTGGGGGGAATCGCTACTTTCAGCTGTCGCTGTTCGGAGGGTCGACACTCTTGAGATTTGAGTGATCAGAAACCATAAACTATTATTGTACTTTATGCTTTGTATTTTGTTTCGATAGCTTTTTGTTGTTTTTGTTTTGTAGATTTTGAAGCACTGTAGGTGATCGGGGAGTATTGACAGCGCGCTTCCGTCCACAGTTCGTCTTCTCAATCCCCGGTCTCAACTTTGATGGGCATTTCTAACCCCTTTTAGTTAAAATCCCATAAGGCTTGGACAAAAGGCATTTGATGAATGTGGTCACTCCGTGACCAATTTCTTTGTTCCCGGGGTAGAAAAATGTGCTGCATGCGGCTCCTCATGGGCGGACTCTTTATTGCTACCGCAGCGATCGAGCCTGAAGCGAACGAGCAAGGCATCAGTTCTAATCTGTAAGCGGGTCCAAATCTCGATTTCCTTTTGTACCACAATGCATCACTTCTATTGTCTTTTTTTACCACACTGCTTTGCACGGATCTGATCCTCACGTGACATTACACGAGGTGGAATCTGCATTGTTGAGCTAACTACGTTCAACATTTCTTTAATGCATTTCTTGTGTATGCGATTCTTGTGTAATCATGAATTTGTTGAAGTGTAGACTTGTAGACGAACTCTTTCTAACTCTGTGAGCTATCAGTTTCCAAAGAACAGGATCTCTCCTGTGGCTCCTCCTGTTATCAAGATGGTGAGCAGCAAATAATTTTCTTCTATTGGCTTCGATAAAGTCAAACAGCCGGTTCAAAATACAACAAGAGCCCATCTGGGCTTACACTCGGGCCACATGAGATTGAAGATCAAATACACTTTCATTTGAAATCCTCTTAGTAATAACCAAAGTGAAGAATTATTAGCTGAATTTAGCAGTCTTTAGGAGTGGCCGGTAGTATATATGTAATTTAATATTTTTATTTTTCTCGTATGTTGACCTTTTAATTGAAACACTCTACTTATTCGTTGAACAAACTGCATTTGAGCAGGCATATATTCATTGTTTTGAACCCGATAATTAACCGTACTACCGTACTTCATGGTCCCTTTCTTTAGTAGTGGGTTGTCGGTCAGGTGATTGTAAACTCTCGTCATTTAGCACAGAAAATGTATTCTGATGAATAGGGATCGGGTTGTCATGTAAGAAAGATGGCTCTTGAACAAACTGATTCGTTGCAAAAGCTTTAGTAGGTTGGGTAGTCTCGGAACACTGGAGACCTTGGTCTTTCATTGTCTTCTTTTTTGTATTCTTGATTTTTTAAGTTTGAAAGTCGGATCTCAGCTTTAGTATAAATATCCGCTTTCAACTCGCCATTTTCAACTTCTAGGTCAATAATATGTGATGACAGCATCTTGATTTCGGTCTTGTATATATTATCTTGCTGCACTAATTTGTCTTCCAAATGACTGAGTTTCGTTTTGATGTGACGAGAGTAAGAATTCATTACGCATACAGTTAGGTCAGCCTCCATGTTACAAATCAAGGTCATTAAATCAGCGAGAGAGTTCTTATTGCGGGCTAACAAATATCCTCGTGAAGAATCTCAAGAATTCCGTCTCTTCCGGTTTGAATTTGACTCATGTGTATGTTGCTTTTGGAGTTTCGAGGATATGTTGATACAAAACTACAGGCTCTTGGGGTTTTTCATTGACTTGTGAACGTGCAGGCTCTGTAACTTGTTTTGTTTTCTTAGTATAACATAAAGTGTTAAACATGTTCATGTTCTCAAGCATGTCGCGCGTGACCTCTGTTTCTTCATTCATTAAGTGCTCTACTTTCATCTGTAATCTGGGAAACTCTATCTTTGCCCATGCCTTGCATGGCACATAACTATTCCTGTTGTTAAGTAGACGTGGATGATTATAAGTAAAATCCTTCGACAGCTTGTACCGTTTCCGCTAGGTCAATATCCTCGCTGGAACGAAATAACTTGATCTCGATACTCTCTGATCCAACTTACGGTTAATGTAAATCTCTGACAGTTTTTAAGAGACTCATAACATTGGTCTTGAAGTGCCTTCACCCAAAATAAGATGTTCTCCTCAGATGTTTTAAATGCAGCATAGCGAGCCGATGGCTTATAGATTCCAATATATATTTCTTTGGCTTCAGGTCATCGTACGTGTCGTATATAAAATCACTGGCCATCTGGGTAAAAAACGCGGTCCTTCGGCTCCGACAATAGCTCCAGTTGAAATATCCCGAGCCTGTTGGAAGGCTTTCGCACGAGTGAAGTTAAATAAAACATTAAACTGGCTTACATTTGAGAGATTAGAGAGAAAGTTCCTCGCGGGTCTTCTGCCATCTTGCTTTACTGTATTAAATTCTGTAAATAAATTAACCTGGCGATTGTTGCGTGACCAGCACAGTGCAATCTGATTGGTGTGAATTTGACCTTTAACGCATGCGCAGACATTTTGCGACACCCAACTAAAAAAAAAAAGAACGGCTTGCATTTTAAGACTCGGTGCTGCCACAGGCAGCCCGAGTAATTAGCATTTACAATTACATTCTCAATTACAGTTAATTTCCGGTGTTTAAACGTCACCGGGGAGAACAGTAGTTTGTTGTGCCGGAAATCTTAAGAAAATGTTGGGAATACCGTAGGCTCAGGGAATTTACCGGGAGATCGTTGATATGTCGGGACAAAATGAAAATAAATCGCGACAACTTTTGAAATACACACCACAGCTCAAACATGATTCAGTCGCACGATAGCCCCAAAACTACAAAATATAATATCTAACACCTTGGCATTTTTATCACTCAGTAATATAATTTTCCTGCCAAAGTGCTACTGTAGGTTCTCTTCTAATACACTTCCTTAACTGAGCGGAGCAGCATTCACTACCTGTTAGGTATACTAGTAATAGTTTAATAGTTTGATTATGCCGATATTGTTTGGGGCGACAAGAATAATGATACGTTAATGGCTCACTTACAACTATTACAGAACAGAGCCGCAAAAGTTATACTAGATAGGCCTAAGTTTAGTTCCGCTACTGAGGCGCTTAGCCTCCTTGATTTGAAACCTCTCGCAATGCGCGAGAAGTGTATTAGAAGAGAATCTACAGTAGCTCTTTGGCAGGAAAAATATATTACTGGATAACAAATGTCAAGCCAGGTGAACCTTTGTGTACATGTACATGGGGCTATCTTGCCTGAAGCCTGTTTGAGCTGTAGTGTATTTTCTCAAAAGTTGTCCCGGTTTAATTCAGTTTGTCCCGATATATCAATAATTTCTCGGTAAATTCCCTGAATCTACCATGCAATTCCCAACATGTTCTTTGGATTCCCTGAGCAAAAAACTGCTGTTTTCCGGAAACAGGCATGTGTATATTGGAGTCAGATGAAGCGTAAACACAGAATGTTTGACCTGTTCTTCGTCTTTCCCAACTTCCTTCGTACCGAAGGTCAAATATTTGTAACAGACAAGGAAGATGATTGGTTGATTTTGACAGATGACATGTCAGACGACACTGCAAATGATTTAAAATTTGGGGGCGTAAGAAAAAAAAAAGGGGATTCGCTGCAAGCGCTCCTTTCCCTTTCCTCTCCCCATTCCTCTTCCCCTCTCCCCCTGCGCTTGCTACGAAGGCTACAGGTATCTTAACAATTAGATAGAGATCTTTATAGGTATCTTAACAATTGCTCCTGAGCCGAGATCTTCATAGGTATTTTAACAATTGTCCCTGAGCCGAGATCTTTATAGGTATTTTAACAATTGCCCCTGAGCCGAGATAAAAAACGGTTTCTCAGTTTTTTTATGCGTTTTGTTCTTGAGATACTGTCATGTTTCTTTCTTCAACCCCTAAAAAAGGTGTTCCGGTGTACCAGCGATTTCACCCCCCCCCCCCCTCCCCGTGAATTCGCCCCCTCTAGCGACCCCCCCCCCCCCCCCCCCTACCCTCCCCCAACCTTTTAAAAGGTTATGAATACATGTTTTCCTTCTTTTATTACTGTAATGTATTGGACGTGGAGAATAGTAATGCCAAAGGTATCAGTAATGTGTATAAAGGCATGCAATTTAATTTTATTTTAAAATTCACTCTTCACTTTTCTTCGACAAAATTCGTGTTGGTAGCTACGGTAAACGTAGCCTGATTTTCAGACAGTAAGAGTACCGTCTGAAAATCAGGCTACAGTAAACGCTGCAATATTCATTCGCGCGAGCAGTGCAACATACAATCTTCGTCAATATTCGAATGATTAGTTGTTCGTATTTCTTGCCTGAAGCCAACATGTAGATTATGTAATTATTGTGGATACTTAAAGGTTTTGATAATCCGTTTATCCGCCTACTTTGAAAAGAATAAAGGAAGTGTTACCGGCTCGCGTGAAAACTTCCTGAATAAACAAGCTAAATTAACTAATTAAGATCTAAAACGGCGGGAAATTTTAAAACTTAGCTTGTAGCGAGTGGAACTCATATTTGGAAACAACTGCCAAATAGCCTGATGATTTTTACATGCATGAAAACCATAATGAAGTTGACGTACAGTGTAATGATCGTGGTATGTAAGTTTTTATAACCCGTATAGCTCGCGTCGATCCATCAAGGGCACCCAACGAAGTTTTCGGTTAAAAAGCTGTTCGGGATTTGAAAAAATTGTCCCTAGAAAATTGTTTTCTGAAATACTGCCTAGAAAATTTGTTTTCAATCCCTAGAAAATTATAGAAGAAAAGGGAGACTAAAAGGTTTCCCCTAAAATATTCGTACGTCCCAATTCGTCTGACCAATAGAGTCAGAACAACACATTTTCATTCCCAAAGAATTGCCTAAAGGAAAAAAGAATCCCTAAAAAATTCGTACCTCCACAAAACTTTGCAACATGAAGTTACTTGGGCTAGAAAATTCTTGTTTCTATTCTAGACTACTAACAAATTCGTAGGCCGGGAATATTTTGCCATAGTATTTTCGGTTGACGCGATTTCCACCTAGAAAATCCCAACAGCTAATAGCTTTCTAGAATACGTCAAGACATAGTAGGCGCCTTAAAATGGCTAGATAAGCTGCAGACAGCTGGTTTCAAACGAATTTCAAAAAGTACTCGTTGGGTGCCCTTGATCCATCTATTTTGAAAGAACTTTGTCGAATAAAGGAGTGTTACCGACTCGCGTGCTTTGTTCTATTTCAATTGAGCTAATTGCGCTTGTTAATTCGGTAATTAGATTAGTTCTAACTAGGAAACCTTTCTGGATAAACATCTTATTACCTAGCCTGCTATGCAGACGTATTTTTTCACTCTCATAAATTCGAAGAAAAAAAGTAACGTCTGCTTACCCGAGCGCTTAATTAGTTTCCAATGTGCACACCTCATTGTGTTATGAACCAATCAGATTATACCTTTCATATCCTGGAAAGTGACGTAATGTTGCATTTAAAAGGTTCAGACAATACATTTGCCATTGACCAATCATAAGGGAGTGTTCAATGGCGCGCCAATAGCGCTGCGCACAGTTACTAAAAATAGATTGTCTGGCACGAGACCCCCCGCAAGGGTCAGACAAACAAACACTGCTGTTTACAGTATTTCAGTGTGTTCGAGAGTCGTGTTAGGACATAATTCGTATTTTTTTCGATCATAAAAAGAAGCAATACCTTAAATAAGATTCCCAGTCATATCAGTAATGGTGAATACTAAGCACTGTTGCTGGGGGAGATGTAAGATTAACTCTGGATGTGGAAAAACCTTGATAAATCGCTCAAATAGATATATCTCTCATAGATGTATATATATCCTTCCAAAATGTGCATGCATGCGGCATGCACGCACGCAGGCATATATGCATGCATACATGCATGCCGCATGCACGCATGCATGCATGATGCATGAAAATTGGCCCCTCTGCATGCATTGCATGCATCATGAATGCATCATGCATGCACTGGCTGCATGCATGTGCATGCATGCAGGAGGTCATGCATGTGCATACATGCAGGAGGTTGCGTGCATGAAAATTGGCCCCTGTGCATACATTGCATGCATCATGCATGCACTGGATGCATGCATGTGCATGCATGCAGGAGGTCATGCATGTGCATACATGCAGGAGGTTGCGTGCATGAAAATTGGCCCCTGTGCATGCATGCAGGAGGTTGCGTGCATGCATGCAGGAGGTCATGCATGTGCATACATGCAGGAGGTTGCGTGCATGAAAATTGGCCCCTGTGCATACATTGCATGCAGGAGGTCATGCATGTGCATACATGCAGGAGGTTGCGTGCATCAAAATTGGCCCCTGTGCATGCATTGCATGCATCATGCAAGCACTGGCAGGGTGCATGTACGAGAATTATGGCACATCTGCACTGATGCATGGCATCAGCAGGGTGTATGCATGCACTAAATAGATTCATTAATCACAAGATTTCGCTTCATAATATTGCTTGAATAAAAATAATTTAGGTAGGAACCAATTCACACTCGTTTATTGGTTACAATAACAGACACGTTTAATTAAATTCTAGTTAATACACAAACAAATACTAACTACAAATTATTTTGGAAGCTATTTTAACCAACATATGTCAAGTAATTTTGGTTGATAAATTAATTTTAAATCGCTGAAAATGTATCAACACAGTTTTGAAAATGAAACAAAAAATGGAGACAAAATGTTTGAACGATATAAAAAAGGCATAAATATTTATAGAGCGGCGTTCTCTTAAACTGTCCAAAGTAATCGACGATTACTTTGCATTTAACTTGCATACATTCTAAGCAGAATTGGTGTGATTACTGTGCGTTTGGTTATAGGATAGTCAAGTGAAAACTGCTCTACTAAAGGTTGCTAAAATTAAGAAAGACTAGTTGTAGGTGTCACGAGCTATTCTTACTGTTAAAACACTTGCCATACTGCTGACATTGATATGGCTTCTCACCAGAACGTGAGCAATTTTATCAACTTTGAAGACACAAGTGAAATTAATCATTACGTTTACGAGGACCCATGCGATTAGTTGTTAATAATATAGACTCAGAGGCCAAACATGTTTGACAAAAGAGTGGAATACATTGTAATGTGCATTCTACATGTATCTCATGGGAAAACCGGGTTAGTGTCAAATATCAAACAACATGAACAGAAGAAACTTGTTTGACTTAAGTTATTACTTGTGCAAGGCCTTTGGCCTCCTGAGTAACAAAGTTGTGCAAGTGTTTATCAAGCAATCAAAAGGACACAAGTTTGTCCCCAATTAAGAAAAATACCTTCTTCATCAGCTAATCGGATTTTCAGTAAACAATGCTTTTGTATTGATGTGTCCAATTATGCAAATATAAAATAACCATTAACGATGTAAACAAATCTCTAGCGGCATAATATTCTGTAGCCTGCTATGCAGACATATTTTTTCACTCTCATAAATTCGAAGAAAAAAGTAACGTCTGCTTACCCGAGCGCTTAATTAGTTTCCAATATGCAAACACGACGTCAGCACGTTTGTTTTATTTTTCTGCCCAATCAAAACCATTGTTAGAATTTTAGTGAATTGGCGCGCTAGTGAACACTCTCCTATGATTGGTCGATGGCAAAGGTATTGTTTGAATTCTTTTAAATGCAACATTACATTACTTTCCAGGATATGGAAGGTAAAATCTGATTGGTCCATAACACAATGAGGTGTGCATATTGGAAACTAATTAAGCGCTCGGGTAAGCAGACGTTACTTTTTTCTTCGAATTTATGACAGTGAAAAAATACGTCTGCATAGCAGGCTAAATATTCTGGGGCTAACTAGTGAATGAGACCTCAACTTCTATAAATGCAGAGAGGGGGTCACGTATTCCTGTGCAAGCATCTAAGGGTGGGCCACCTATAACCAGGCTACAGCTAGTTAGTTGATAGAATGTGACCAAGTGCTGAAAAATCGGTAGAATGGAACAGTCTAAATTAAACTAGTGTACCAAGTACTTGTAAATTGGGACATGTATTGACACAATCACTTCCAGGCCAGGTCTTCAATAAAAATCAGGGTCTCAAATAAATGTCCCTGGCGTTTATTTAAAATCACCCTGCTCATACATTGTACAGATACCTAGCATTAATATTCCAGAAAATGTTGTAAGCATATCTTATTGTAAGAAATTATACCTTCCAATTACCTGCACAATTACTTTTTTTAATGATCCCATGTGTACTCAGCCAACCAGCAAACTTGTTGCATACTATACATGTATACCTGACAGTCCTGTGCTATATTTGCTTTTCTGGCGTACATGTATTCTGAAAACGAAAGAGTACAACAGTACTGTTAGCAGTGTACTGTTAGCAGTGTTCTATTACTTAATTTAAATTATTTTGGGAAATAACGAAATTGTATTTGATTTTCAAGGTGTTTGTGTGCTCATTGGAAGCACCCACTATAACAAAGAAATGATATCTAAAAAAGAAAGTATCTAATGTTATTTTGTTAATTAAGAAATTAAAACAAAAGTCTAAATTCTAAGGATTACTCTCTGGTTTTTTTAGTCATGAAATGGCCTGAAGATAAATCTTACCCTAAATAAATAAATAATTACTGGCAAACAACCTATAGACAAATGTAGCAATCAGGCAATATTAAGCATGTCTATTTTGTAGCTTACAAGAAGATCGGCTTCTAACAGTTATCACATAATTAGCATATTGGTGCCTATATTGAGGACTTCTGGGTAGAGCTGAGACACGAGGTTCACTACTAGTAGTGGTCTATGCCTAAGGTTTATAGTTATTTACTCGCTTAGAAACGACCTTGTTAACTTCAAAATATACTCAAAGGTCAAGTTTCAGGTTTGTTCAATTTAACTCAATGTATCAGATTAATTACAAGGTATTACAAATAGAAAGGGAAAAAAAGGAGAAATAGTTACAATAATACAACTATTTGATAGACTAAACCAAGATAAGATACAAAGAGTACGGGACATCCCAATAGCCTAATATATATAAATGAATTAAATTGAAAAGTACACATCATTGTGTAAATTATGGTGTTCCCATGGAAACTCTCATGACCCCACACACCTTTCACCTTGAACATAAAATTCCAATTTCTTTCCTTGTTACAAAAAATAAGTTCCTTAAACTATTCACATACAATGCCTACATTGTTCCAAATCTTATTTGGGACCCACACCAAAAGAAATGTGTTTGACAAAGAAGAAATTAGGGAAGTTTGTGATATTTCTAATGGAAGCCTGGGGCCAGAGTGTTTCCATGGCAACATCATAATAGCACATATGTGCAAAGTTTCAATAGGTTTTATCCAATATTTGTAGATATATTTGTGATTTGTCTCCAAGGCTTTAAGATGTTTGAAAATAGACCAATCCAAGGTAATTTCCACCATCTTGTAGGGGGTGCAAACATGGCGCGAAATACAGTGTTTGTATGGGAATCCGATGCCAAATAATTTCCGTAAAATCGGATTTATGAAATATTCTTCAGATACAAACTTAAGATACCAGAAAAAAGATTAACTGATCGAAAATTGAGGGATGTAGCTGTGTTGGTAAGCATGTAATCGTGTTTTTAGTTTCCCATACATTTGTCTGTAACAACGCGGGAAACTTTATTGACAAATATATGGGAATTCGAAACTAAAAACTAGATTGCTCGTTTCCCAGCATAGCTACATCCCTCAAATTTCGATCAGTTAATCTCTTACCTGGTATCTTAAGTTTGTATCTGAAGAATATTTCATAAATCCGATTTTACGGAAATTATTTGGCATCGGATTCCCATACAAACACTGTATTTCGAGCCATGTTTGCACCCCCCTACAAGATGGTGGAAATTACCTTGGATTGGTCTATTGGTTCAGAATATTTTACCAAGATATTTTACAGAATTAACTTGTTCAATGAACAAACACAACGCAATATCATAAGATTGTAACTAGATGGTTAATTCGAGTCGCTGATGTGTATTTAAGTTGTAATGAGACTTCAAGTTTTCACTTTGCTAGGTCGTAGTTAGAACCTGGATCACGTGCATATACATTGTTTTTGCATAGTTAGTTCGACCGTGAAATAGTCATTTACTTTTTGTAAGTATTATTAAGGGAACTACTAATCAACATATCTACTTGAAGGTAAATTAGGAATTACTTTGGACCACTCCCGGGGAACCATTACTTTAAACTGTGCAAGGCTTACCGTCATGTTCGAACTGTGTTTAGCGTTTCGATTTCCTCCAAATATACCAGCCCAGAAATAGCCATTTAGGGTCCAAACGACGTCTTGGTGAGTTCTTAGCTTGGTTCCAAAACTCTTAAACTAGCTAACCTGCTGTAAATCCATTGAAGTTGTAGGAAATTAAGACCGCTCAGAAACTGCTTCGCCGGGGAACCGTTGAACTTGAAGTTCGTTCAACAGCCGAAACCCGATATACACGTGCTCATGAGCATGCGTCATAGCGTTGCCGCTGACCGATTTACAGTACTGTAGTTACCAGTCTCTACTCGTGTATCAGGAGAACAACTACGGAATGGATCGATTGATCTTTTCAGTATTTTGTACTAGAGTAGTATTTTTGATTTATTAATGCTTAAGCAATTTACATGCATTTGGGATTTAAACGAACAAAATGGGCTCCTGAGTAAATATAACTGAAACAAATTTATTCCACTCTCTAGAGTTATTTTAGTGAAAATAACTCCCTGAAAATAACAGTGTATGTACTAATCCAATATTGAAATGGTAGTTTCACACAACCAATGTAAAGGAAAATTTAATCAAAAACTTAATAATGTAATTTAACCATTTTTAATGATAACATTTTCTCGACCATTTTATAATTGAGAGGTTATGGATATAACCATTTTAGTTCGTTTCTACAACAAGGTTCTATATTGCCATTTTTACCAATTTCATTTTTTACCATTTTTAAATTGGTTAGTATGACCAATATGAAATAGTTATAACCATTTAATTTCGTTATTCCAACCAGTCAGTTTTCACAGTGTATATCAAAGTTAGTTAGCCTATAATGTTCCTTGCCTATTTGTTATTCAGTCTGATCATTACTTAGCAGAGAAGAGGCGCTTATTAGGTGCTGGGCGGTTAATATAGCATTTACAGTATAGTAAATAATATATTGATTGTAATTCATTTAAGTCTCTCGGATTGTGAGAACTTAGGAATGAAGGCTTCATGCATGCACTTCATGCATGCACTGGCATGCATGTACTGTAAAAGTGCATGCATGCACATGTGATGCATGCCTGCACTTTGTGATTGCATGCATACAGTGTATATGCATGCATGCACATGTATGCATACATATGTAATGCATGCATCCACTCTGTGATTGCATGCATACAGTGTATATGCATGCATGCACATGTGATGCATGCATGCACTTTGTGATTGCATGTATGCAGGGTACATGCATGCATACACAATACATGCAGGCGCATGCATGCAAATGAGTTGCATGTATGCGTGCATACATGCAAATTTGGGTACATGCATGCACATTTTGGAAGGGTAGAGCCATTAGAGGATTTTCAGCTTTTCTTGTCCTTTTCGATGGAGCATTTCCATTCCAAAACCTTCACAGGGAATAGGCATGTCCCGATTATGCTCGTAAAATCCTGAGAAGTTGCTCCCTAGAATGCCAAAAAGTTGCCAAAAATCCAAAAAGTTGCTACCTAAATTTCGAAAGTTGCTAGTACCTGCTACCTAACTTTCACGATATTTTCACACAAACGTTATTTAAAAGCTTTATTCCTTCTTAATAATTGCTAATATTGATTAAGATAAGATAAATTGATTGAAATTTGAACAAAACTATAAAAAGTTGCCACTACATTTGAAAAAGTCGCTCGCAAATATGGGCGTATTTTTAGAAAACTCTTAACGGAACAAAACTTCTAATGGTTCTTTTGATAAACATCAAGAAATTCACAGAAACTGAAGTTTTCTATCAAATTGTTAACTTTTGCGTGCTTGATTTATGCTGTAAACCTGTACTATGAATTTGGTCAAAAGTTGCTCAAACGTTGCTCAGAAAGGCAACTACATGGCTCGAGGTTGCTAGAACTGAAAAAAGTTGCTCCAAACGCCAAAAGTTGCTCAAAAGTTGCCGAGCACAATCGGTACATGCCTAACAGGGAATGCAGTGAGAAATGTCATCGCTGGATAAATGTTTGTACAGGAGACCTCAAAAGCACAGAACAACGAGACAAGTACAATGAAACGCAAGCGGGAGTTTGTCTGAATTACTGGTACAAATTACTGAAGTCCCACTGCCCGCCAGTAAACATAGCGAGAAGAGTCCGAGAAGGAACAAAAGTTCAACCAAGTTTACTCGAATTTATGGATTCTAAGTACGTACGTTTTTGAAGACTCATGTACATCTACAATGCTTTCAATGATATATTGTATTTAACACAACTGAAGTTTTAAAATTTCTTTCGGAGCTATCGCGCGGAATGGGTACCTTGTTTAATACTTGTAGATAATTTGAAAACTCGACAAATGCAAAAACATAATGTAATGGCTTGACAGAGCACATCAAAATAAGCAAGACTGCCCAATTTTAAGGTGCTATCTCTTTTTCTTACAAAGTTATAAATTTGCAAACAAAAATATTATAGAGAAATGTATGATGGTGGGCACATTCGTCTGTAAAATTTGTCGAACCATAAATTGTTAGCTCGTAACTTGTCTGTACAGTCTGAATCTAAAATAACTGCTCGAAATTCTGCACAGTTGGTAATTTTCCAGCCATGACATTAGCTTTGGTCTCCAATGAATTTTAAGAATTGCCAAATTTTAATAAAGTTACCTGCTGGCTGTATATCCCCATTCGCCGATCAATGCACACGGCTACATTTCTCATTTGTTTTTACCATCTTACGGAAAACCCTGACTTTTCAACGTTTAGATGAAGTCTTATACCGATATTTTATGGGAAAATATAAGTTTGGATTCAGTTAGAGCTTCCATGACTATATTTAACGTGGTTTGCAGCAACGAATAGACCAGTTGCAAACATGGCGCGAAATACAGTGTTTGTATGGGAATCCGATGCCAAATAATTTCCGTAAAATCGCATTTCTGAAATATTCACTGTCTGTTCTAGATACCAGGTAAAAGATTAACTGATCAAAATTTGAGGGATATAGCTGTGCTGGAAAGCGTGCAATCGTGTTTTCAGTTTCCCGTACATTTGTCTTAAATTTTCACGCGGACATGGACTCGTTGTTACAGACAAATGTATGGCAAAGTAAAAACACGACTGCACGCTTCCCAGCACAGCTACATCCCTCAAATTTTGATCAGTTAATCTTTTACCACGAGGCCATTCAGTATCATGAAAAGAGTCTAAACATCGCCAAAGAGATATCTGACAGGTCCTGCGAGGGCGGAGCATATGGAAACTTGGGAATCGCCTATAACTCATTAGGCAAATACCACCAGGCCATTCAGTATCATGAAAAGCATCTCAACATCGCCAAAGAGATATCTGACAGGTCCGACGAGGCGGGAGCATATGCAAACTTGGGAATCGCCTATCAGTCATTAGGCAAATACCACCAGGCCATTCAGTATCATGAAAAGCATCTCAACATCGCCAGAGAGATATCTGACAGGTCCGGCGAGGGGCGAGCATATGGAAACTTGGGAAACGCCTATCAGTCATTAGGCAAATACCACGAGGCCATTCAGTATCATGAAAATCATCTAAACATCGCCAAAGAGATATCTGACAGGTCCGGCGATGGGGTAGCATATGGAAACTGTCGAATCGTTATTTGTGCACGATCCTCTTTTATACACTTATGGGCATAGATGTCGCTGTTTGGGCTTTAACACATCAAACCCCATTGATTTTTAAGGCGATGATCACAGGATCTGAATCTACCATAGACAAACTCGTTGCTGCAGCCTATGGCAAATTGAATGTCAGAGGAGTGAAATGCGAGGACAGATCACTGGAGGTACCTGAAAGTTCGCATGCTAATAATGATGGGAAGGATATTGCAGAGCAATCGTCGCTGTCCTCAGGTGAAAGAAGCGAGACCATGAAAGAAGAACAGAGTATCAAATATAACTCTAAACCTCGCATAAGATGTCTATTCAGAAAGGAGCAGCATACATATCCACTCAAGAAATTATTTGATCGATTAGTGGCTCCTGTACAACACAGCTTTACGAAGGACGAGGTTATCATAATTCCAGATTGATCTCTGTACACGGTGCCATTTGCAGCCCTACAAGATCCCAAGACAGGATTATTTCTCTCGGAAACTAATCGTATTAGGCTTGTTCCCTCACTAACAGCATTAAGGGCTTTGCAAGAATGCCAAGCAGATTATCACAGCAGGACAGGCGCATTGGTTGTTGGAAATCCTAAAGTTGGAGAAGTAATGTTTAGAGGCCACAGAAGAAAGTTGCCATCTCTGCCATGCGCAGAAGAGAAGGCCAAGAAGGTTAGCGAGCTACTGGGCGTGTCACCATTGTTAGGATCCCAAGCAACAAAAGAGGCGATCAAGAAAATACTACAGAAGGGCGTGGCTGTCATACACATTGCAGCACACGGAAATACAGAAGGAGAGATTGCACTGGCCCCATGTGCTTCAACATCAACAAGAAGTATTCCGGAAGAAGAGGACTACATCTTGACAATGAGGGAGGTACAAGCAATTGGTATTCGAGCGCAGCTGGTTGTCCTGAGCTGCTGTCACAGTGGTCGTGGTGAGATCAAGGCAGAAGGAGTAGTTGGGATGAGCCGAGCGTTTCTTGCCGCAGGAGCCCGCTCTGTCGTAGCGTCATTGTGGGCTATTGAGGACCATACTACCATGGACTTCATGTTGAGGTTTTACTCGCATTTGAAGAGTGGAAAGAGTGCTAGTACAAGCCTGCAGGAAGCCATGAAGAAAATGAGAGAGAAATACAGCAAACCAAGAGACTGGGCCGCTTTCTTTCTTATCGGTGATGACGTAATGAACTTCACCATCAGCAAATGGTGACTAATATCGTGTCTAAAAATCAAGAGGTAATTATAGTACGAACAGAGGTGAATATTTCAACTGTTATCAGTATTATTTTGATCTGTAGTTGTACGTACGGATCGGACCGCATGTGGCAGAAATGTGGCTGCTACGTATACGTCAGAATCTCGGCAAAAACTTTGTAAAAAGTGTAATTTCCACTAGGATACGGTGACCGTGGTCAGAGATAATAATGGCCATATTTATATAGCGCCATATCAACCACAGTTTCATGGCGCTTTACATATGACTGACATATCCCGTCAGTGATCATGAATTATTTCGGACTGCTTCACGGCGCTAATAGCTGCCACGCAGTTTACAATGTTGAGTGTGGTTAGTGCAATGGCCAGGTACTCAGATAGTGCAATGGCCAGGTACTCAGATAGAGAAAATACCGTCCGCTCTCGGATCCAATCAGATTGCAGGACATATATACTTGGTTATGGCCCTCTCGCACACAAAAAGAAAATGACTGGTATTGGTTGATTTGACGGTATAAATGTTTTATTTCTAGACTACTTGAAAACGTTTTTTCCCATTTTAATATTGTAATATCGTAACGCTTCTTGCAATTTTAATAGCTGTGAATCTCCGAATAGTTTTGAGTACTTGTGTGAAGAACGTTTTTGTTTACAGTGAATACTTTATGTTCTACTCTAAGGTTGACCTTTCCTGACCCATGACCGTGTAAGTGAAAGCCTGGGTTGTTCCTGTCTATACGTCATATAACTAATTCGACTTTGTTGACTAAAATGACTTTTTTTCTTTACTAACAACTCACAAACGCTGTATATATTCTATGTTGTTGTGATAGAAAGCCGCCATGGAGAATAATGTATTAATGAGATGACGTCAACCCAATGATCGACCAGGGTCAGGAAAGCTCAAATTTATACGATTTCAAACAGGCGTAGAACATTGACTATTCTATGTAAGCCTTAACTTTCTTCACTCAAATATTCAAAACGTTTCGAAGGTTCATCACTATGAAAATTGCAAGAAGGATTATAGGCAATTTAAACGGTAAAATGTATATTCCAATATTAAGATTGAAGCAAAGTGGGCGCGCCGACAACTAAAAAACATTGGCGGCTTCTGACGGCCAATATTTTCTTGTAATTGTTTTTAGTTGTCGCGCTCTCTTCAACTGCTTCCGGTTACTAAAGTAGATTTTATTCCACATTATCATCGGACGAGATTCCATCTCTTACTTATACTCTCTTGACCGAACTTAATAGATGACATGAGCAGTGTATTGTCTGTCATTGCGTTTTATTTAAAAACGATGTTTTTCAATAAAAAATGGATTATTTTAAATATACAATGTACGATAATTAATTTATAAAAATGACTACGCTTATGCATGTACTGCGCCCCGATTCTAACCGCTTCTTGTATAATAAAATGTAGATGATAAAAATCGATATCTGAAGTACACAGAGAGGTATCGCACCTTGAAACACGTTCAAGAGTTCCTCGCTTTCACGTGACGAAATCGCCTCTTGAATGACTTAACAGAAGATCCAACGTTAAAGCGACATACAGTCCATGTCGAACGTTTAGTTCACACCGTACGAACCACGTGCTACAATGTGGCACATGTGCCGACATGTGTTTACCGCATTATTCGCTGAAATAAATTCGGCGAAAGCGGTAGTTGTTCTACTCACAGGTGCTACAAAACGAGAACAAGTGCCGCTAATGATCAATGTATTATTGCGTCTGCGTATGTTGCTTATAATCAGGCTTAAAGGCTGATTCACACTTGCGACATAAGCATAAGAACATACGCAAGCGCAGATTGCATATACTTTAATTAAGGTTGGATGAATGCTTTGTTCTACTCGAGTATAAAGGGGTTAACTAACCATGAAGTACAATTTGCGGGTTATGCTTATGTCGTAAGTGTAACAAGCCGTAAATTCAATTCTCTTGTAAGATCAACCAAAGCCACCACGATCTGAATACTAGCTCTCCCAGTATATTTCTAGCAAACATAAAATGCAAACTGGCTCACGAAACGAAAGCTCTACCAGTATTTGTTTTCGAATGTGCATTTCTATGACTTCTTAATTTTTGTAATTGTTACAGTCGGTCCCAGGTCTTTACATGTTGTAAAATAGTCACGGTGATTTCCAGGCTCGTCCACATTGTTGATATGCAGCCTTGAAAATCGTTATCATTATTTGATGGCCTTTTTCGCTGATTATTTATCGAGGATATTTCGGGATCCTGCCCTTGAATTCATCAAGCGAAGGCCTGTTGCCTTAGCTGAGTTTTGTTGGACTCCTTACCAAGAATCTAAAGGAGAAAAAAAATAATTAATTATTCATCTGGAACTAATGGAACATATGCTAACATGTTGTTAAAATATTTAGTCGTTTTAAGATTAGATTTTATGGTTGCCGAAGGAAAAACTGATATTTTTCTCCCTGATCGTTATATCACTTGATGTTAGTCTTTAATTAACACGTAACTGATGTTATTAATTATCATTAGTAATTAATTATGGATACATGTATGATCAGAAATCATTAGGAATTGATCATTAGCAACTAACTTATTTCACTGGTAATCATTAAGCTTGGTTTTCACATCACTGCAACTTGGTGCAATAAGCAATTATTGGACGAGGCTGAGAAAAATATCATGATTTGTTCGTGTCAGTTACTTGCCGATACCGAAGATAGGCAAAATATCTGACAGCGAGACACGAACTTTGAAACTGGAAGTTTGAGTCACAACAACTCTAAGTCGATCTGCCTTGTTCACCAAACAGAGTGGTCAATAGTTCGCATGTTCAGATCGTTATTTGCAGCAAATATTGAATTATCACGACTGCGCATGTCAGTTCAGATCGTTATTTGCAGCAAATATTGAATTATCACGACTGCGCATGCTCACACCGTTATTTGTAGCAAATATTGAATTATCACGACTGCGCATGCTCACACCGTTATTTGTAGCAAATATTGAATTATCACGACTGCGCATGCTCACACCGTTATTTGTAGCAAATATTGAATTATCACGACTGCGCATGCTCACACCGTTATTTGTAGCAAATATTGAATTATCACGACTGCGCATGCTCACACCGTTATTTGTAGCAAATATTGAATTATCACGACTGCGTATGCTCACACCGTTATTTGTAGCAAATATTGAATTATCACGACTGCGCATGCTCACACCGTTATTTGTAGCAAATATTGAATTATCACGACTGCGCATGCTCACACCGTTATTTGTAGCAAATATTGAATTATCACGACTGCGCATGCTCACACCGTTATTTGTAGCAAATATTGAATTATCACGACTGCGCATGCTCACACCGTTATTTGCTGTCAGTTATTTGCAGGCTAATCAACCAATCAGAATTCGGGATGGGAGAGATTCGAATGATAAAAAACAGTTGTACAACAGCTTCTCAACCTACTATACACACTATGCATAACTCGCGCGGTCACAACACGAAAAAGAGGCCGGTAGGTCCTCTGGAATGTTGAAGTTGAAATACTAGCAGGAGGTGTGAAACGTGTTGAACATGATTGTTTAGTTGAAAAATGTTGCTAATCTGTCGTCATTTATCCTTTATTTTTCTTTATAGTACAACCAGCCATGCGCATAGCAAATTAACGACATTGTTTCACTGAAAATTCGTTCAGTGCATTTCACAATCTCCCCGGGCGCTTCAATTTCAACATTTCAGAGGACCTACCGGCCTCGTTGACATGCTAGTTACCAGGACTTATGCATAGGGTCTATAGCCTGTAGCGTCTGTTCTGCGTGATATATTTGGGCAAGTTTGTTTTTGGGCCTTAATCGCCCACCACATATAACCCATAATTACTCTTGCTTTAATACAACACCTAGGACCAGTTGTGCAATATGCAGTCGATAAATATTAACCAGTGCTTGAGATCGTGTGGCGATACTGTATAGAAGTTATCCAAAGAAACAAGTACAATTATCAATGTTTGCATGCTGTGCATCGTGCAGTATACATAGTAACTGAGAACGGCATGCTGTGTACACACTGTTACCTTGGTACCGCTCGACTCCTCCCGTATTAATTACCACTGATGCTTGTTTGGCAATCTGATGTTAGATTTTAGTTTTAAGCTCGTTAATCAAGTTACATGACGTCATATTCTCGGAAACCCAGGATAAGTTATGCTCTATCCAGTAGCATTGCATGTACCCCGAGCAGCGTCGAGCTGCAATGATGCAGTTTTGACAAACCTTCTTTAAAGTATTCTGTCTGGAAACTTGTTCGTTTAGGATAAGCTTTAGATAAAAATCTCAAAATCCAAAATAACCTTGCTTTAATTTCACTGGGATCGAATCTCATTTAACGAAGACCAGGTTTACATACCCGTAACAGTCTCCACTGCGGAGCATTCTAGAGTTGACTTCGGATAAACCTACAACAAATCCCTGGGTTTGCGAGTTTGACATTAATAGGTTGACATTACTTGAAGAATATTTTCTTATCTGCATTTCAATTATTAAAACATATTTATCAGTTTTTATCCATTTATATTCTTTTACGTTATTATTTGTATTTAAAAAATATTTACTTTATACCTCAGTTCTTGGTATTTTTTTAGAAAAATGTTTAAATATAACTGATTTTATAACCCTTTAATTTCATTTCATCAGCTTGTGTGCCAGCATTTTGTTTCTAGTTTTCTAAATATCATACTGAGTTCTTTTTGGCTAAACTCTGAGTTAGAACCCTACATGGAATCATTCAAATTCTTCATTGGCAAATTAATACGATTAAGACCAACGTAGTTAGAATATGAAAGTTTGGTTTTATTTTAAAAAGTATTATTTACTTACTGGGAGTCAAGATGGAAAGCTTTGTAGGCCAGCGCGGAAAAACGTCACGCGCATGCGCTTTTGATTAGCCCAGCGCGCATGCGCTTTTGATTAGCCCAGCGCGCTCGCGTCCCGCCAGTTTCCCGCCGAAACTAAAAGAAAACAAAGGCAATCACCCCTGTTTCTAATTTTAGCCACGTATGTGAACGTATGTGAAATGTTTCGCGAAAAACAAGAAAACTACTTGAAAGCTACTTGAAAGCTAAGCCTAAAACTTTAACAGGATGAAGTTTACTGACTAACTAAGTTATAAAATGATTTACTAAAAACGTATAAGCCCTCAGAAACTTGTATTTCAAACCAGAGTCTTCGTTCTTCGGCCAGCGGAGCACAACCGCGGTTTGGGCCAGTGATGGCTTCGAATTATCGTTTTAGGGTGGTCCCTTCGTGTAGGCAACACATGAATTGCTATCGAAATACAATAGAATTAACACAATACAAAACAATAGAACGAAATACACAATACGATAGAACACAATACGATAGAACACAATACGAAAGAACACAATACGATAGAACACAGTACGATAGAACACAGTACGATAGAACACAGTACGATAGAACACAGTACGATAGAACACAGTACGATAGAACACAGTACGATAGAACACAGTACGATAGAACACAGTACGATAGAACACAGTACGATGTGGTAGTAATTCAAGTCTGCCTTCGTGAAGGGAGAACCCGTTTTTGCGTAAACCCAGATATTAAAATATCAGTTAGTGCTGTGACGATCAATAAATGGTACGTGCACGATGGAAGATCGATATTTGTTTTGCTTTCCATATTTACGGCTTTCTGACGAGATTAGAAACTTATCAACTGGCGTTTCAGCCTGGCATATTAGGTGTCCAAATGCTCCCCAAGCTCAACATAATCATCGCCTTACCTGCCAATTTAAGACGGCAGCTTTCCTGACGTCCGCTTTGCTTCGTTTCTCACTCTTTTTAATTACCATGATGCCCCGCGCGCGATTACATGACCCATCCGCTGCCATATTGACTGAATAGTCGTCTTGAATACGCATCAGCTCAGTTGGAGTGACAGATCGCTCTAGTACCATGATAATCTCTGCCCACTGGAGGGGAAATAACACCTTTATTATTAATATTTATTATTCACCAAGCCACGTGGGGATGCAGGAGATGCAGGGGATGCAGGGGATGCAGGGTTCTCCTTACTCCGTAAAAATCAAGATGTGAGTCGAGTGTTATGTCCAAAACAGTTCATGTAATAAAATCAGGCCCACATTAGCTGTAAGTTGCCATATTATTCATGTGAGTCGAGTGTTGTGTGTACTTCCCATAATATTCGTCCTGTTATAACAAATAAAATATTACTTTGTTATGTCTTTCGCTTATGAGAGGTCTTGCAAATACTCGCGCATGTCAGTCAGCGGTAAGATTAGCGGGGATAGCTCCAAATGGTTTCTGGTCGCAAGACACATCGTATAAAAATGCCGAAAGGTTAACATCGCAAGAGTTAAGAGATTGGGACTGGATTATAATCACTACCACACTACCAAAATTCGAAACTTTAAAAAATGAATCGCATTTTAAATTGCGAGTGAAGTTTCAGCCAAAAAGAACCGCACGAGTGTGATTACTTGGGACAAATTCACGCATGCGCAAGTGTTTTTCGGACCTGTCGGCGCTGATCATAGCGAAGAGAACGCGGGCTCAGGGAACGCAAATACTGCATGTGAATGCTTTGTTCTTGACATGCCCCGAACACATTACACTGAGTAATAAAACAACATAGCTGGGCTTACCTGTCGTCTCCATTCCTTTTCAGAACGATCCGCTATCTAAAAGAGTATCAAAAGAAATAATAAAACGAAAACATTACTTATTGTACTGTACAACATAGCTGACTAACAGGTTCGCTGGTATACGCCCATTTTAACCATGTTTACATAGGATATTTTGTTTTCGAGGATCTCAAGATGAACTGCAAGCTTACACAGTAGTGATCCTGCTTAGTTCAAAACAAATTTATTCAAATTAATCAGAAATTAGATGAATACAGGAGTTGTGATTTAATCTCCATCACTGGTTTTATGCTACATGTTGTTCTCGGATGAGTTTCGGATTATTTGGCAGGTATGTCCTAGCTAGGGTAGATTTAAAGGTACTCTTTTAATTTTTAGCTTTTGCGTCCAAGTGTAGGCACAACTAAAGCAGATGATATCAAGCTACTATAATAATGGTATAAAGTAAAGTAACTTTATTTAACGTCGGTAACTCGTGACAGTCTGGTGAGACTGATAAACTTTAGGCCGACGTGGGACATACGATTTTACGTCCTTATCCGAGAAGACGTGAAGGTCGCTCACAAAGGCAGCACCTTCAACTCAGTTATTTTAAAGTGCAACTAACCCCTTTTGCAATTTATATATATATATGAATCTTTGAAAGGTTTTGAGTACTTCTGCGAAGAAATCTTTGGCTTACAGAGAATACTCTATGTTCTAGGCTTGTTTGAAATGGTGAAAATTTGACCTTTCCTGACCCATGACCGCGTAAGAAAAAGCCTGGGTCGATTCTTGATCTTACGTCATCCAACTCATTCAACTTTGCAATAATTTGAATAAATATTTAGCATTTTGTCTAAAATAACTGTTTTCTTTACTAACAACTCACAGACTGTATATTCTCTATATATCGATGTTGTTGTGATGGAAAGGCGCCATGGAGAATAATGCATTAATGAGGTGACGTAAGATCAAGAATCGACCCAGGCTTTTTCTTGCGCGGTCATGGGTCAGGAAAGGTCAAATTTTCACCATTTCAAACAAGCCTAGAACATAGAATATTCTCTGTAAGCCAAACATTTCTTAGCAGAAGTACTCAAAACCTTTCAAAGATTCATATGTATAAAAATTGCAAAAGAGGTTAGTTGCACTTTAAGACCCTGTGTATTAGTCCGGCCAAGGTTTGAACACGCGACCTCCCGCACGACAGACCAGAGCTTAACCACTGAGCAAACCGGGAGGCGTTATGATTTTTTAAAATATTGAATTGATGACATGGGTTTCTATGGCAATATATCGGCCTCGGAAACTAGACCCACTTATTTATTTTTTTAATTATCAAAATCCGCGTGGTGAAATTCTATAGGAAAATCACACGAGGTAATTCCACGTTAAATTGCACGAGAAAACCGATATCGCTCGAGTCGCTTCGACGAGGAATTACCGAGTCAGGCATGTGATTTTACTTGAATCGCATAGTCCGATGAATTGCTTGAAGATTTAGTACTTTTGTTGATATTTTGCAAAGTTATAAACAGCGCGCGTAGTCTACATGCAGTGGTGATTCCACTCTGAATCACCACTCCGTCTCAGCCAATCAGCGTCTGATTTCGCAAATGCACCGTGCGATTCAGCTTTGGCTATGGGATTCTACTAAAAACTTATAATTGAAAGGTATATAATTTATCTTTAGTAGGAGGGAAAAAAGTAGACGTTTACATTTTGCTCTTGGAAATGGAATTTTCTTACAGAATATTCAGTAAGAACCATTTACACATTCTTTGATGTTGTTTGGTTTCGTGTAACAGAAATGAATAAATTTTGAAATACAACAATTTTCGCACCACAAAATATTTTGCATTTGCAGCTTTTGTTACATTTGCCGTGCGGTGAGAATCCTTTGGAACCTCCTGATCAATGTGAGGAGGACTGGGAATAGAGCTGAATAGCGCGACGCATGGGGACTATTGCATGGCCTTGCGATCACTTGCGTTCGGCTTTGATCGAGCTCAAATTCGCACGCAAGGCGGCGCAAGTTTTTCACCGTTTGGCCACCCAATGGTTGAAGTCGAAAGTGGTAAAGAAACGCATTTATCAATGAAGTTTGTGAACTTTATGAACATGGCCGTAGCTAGGGCAGAGGCAAGGGGGGCAGTCCCCCCCCCCCCCCCCCCCCCGAATGTCAGATTCTGACTGACAGTCAAGAAATGTAAACTCAAATTTCTTAAGAATTGGTCTAGTCTGCTCCCCCCCCCCCAAAAAAAAGGTTAGGTACGGCCTTGATGGTGGATTTTAACTGTATGGACCTGGATTTTTACGGCTAAACTTGCGTTAACTTGCGACAGACATAACGGGCGAGTCCGTTTGGCCACCGGTCCGGAAATCCGAGCGTAAGTTTTAATTTTAAGACTTGCGTTGACTTGTGTCGACTTGTGAGTCCGTCTGGCCAAGGATTAAGGAAATTACTGCAATGTATACAAATTGGACGAAGTTTTAAAAGTTTGCGAGTACCTTCATGTTTTCTGTGAAGAATAACTTTAAACGTTTTATGGCAAGGATAAGCTTCAAATACTCAGACCATTTCCTTCAGAAACTAAGAAAGGACATTTTGAATACTGGGATAAAATTTACTACAAACGCGAGACACTGACCGGCACAAGGTGGTGCTTACGGCACAAGGTGGTGCTTACGGCACAAGGTGGTGCTTACGGTACAAGGTGGTGCTTACGGCACAAGGTGGTGCTTACGGCACAAGGTGGTGCTTACGGCACAAGGTGGTGCTTACGGCACAAGGTGGTGCTTACGGCACAAGGTGGTGCTTACGGCACAAGGTGGTGCTTACGGCACAAGGTGGTGCTTACGGCACAAGGTGGTGCTTACGGCACAAGGTGGTGCTTACGGCACAAGGTGGTGCTTACGGTACAAGGTGGTGCTTACGGCACAAGGTGGTGCTTACGGCACAAGGTGGTGCTTACGGCACAAGGTGGTGCTTACGGCACAAGGTGGTGCTTACGGCACAAGGTGGTGCTTACGGCACAAGGTGGTGCTTACGGCACAAGGTGGTGCTTACGGCACAAGGTGGTGCTTACGGCACAAGGTGGTGCTTACGGCACAAGGTGGTGCTTACGGCACAAGGTGGTGCTTACGGCACAAGGTGGTGCTTACGGCACAAGATGGCGCTTACGGCAAAATTCCCGCCGATTTACGCTTCGCTAGCGCATGCGCCCGAGTTATTCAGCTTTGTCAGGACTTCGAACAGCGCATGTGCAGAAACCATTAACAACAATAAACCACTGGGCATTGATTTCTCACATTTTGATAAGTGTTCGTCATCATGGCGATCAACATATTGAGCAACAGCACAGTCACAAACAGCATGAAGTAGAAGAACAGAAACTTGGCCATCGTTGGGTACTTTGACTGTTCGAGTTCGAAATACTGGAAGAACAAGGTCAAAAATTAGTTGATATAACCAGGAGAAAATGCCTTGACATGGTCTTCTGATGAAAAATGTCAGTTGTTGTTTGTTTTAAATATAAATTGTATGATATTTAATGGGGCTATGTCATGGTACTGCGCATGTATCGAGTAATCGCTCGTTTAGTGGCTGTTAATTGGATACAAACAATTAAACTTCCCTCCCTCAATGCTTGATTGAAAGGATTTTCAATATTTTCCCTGGAGATGCTTATATACACTATTTGTTAGTCATTTTTGCATATTTGCTTTGATTTTAAGCATCCCACATGGCCGAGAGGTTCGTTAGTTCATATCAAAATCGGTGGAAATGGCTGTTTCCGGCCCGGAACGCGATGTAAAGTCTCTTACTGTGACACAGCCCCTTTAAGCTTCATTAGGCAACAAGCATTCCGTATTCCCCAGAGATTTAAATGACAAAGAAGTGGTGGAGATAAGAGAAGATAACGAGGCATATTTTGTAAACGTCCATCAATATGAAGTCACATGCAAACGAAGATTTGTTTTGGTGCTTATACCTTCGCACGCGGTACAACACTAAACACAATTTCTTCATGAAAAATCTCTCCTTTCAGTTCAAATAGTTTATCACATTTGCGATATTTTAGAACGCAAACCAAACTTTTACATTCCTAATATTCATGCCCTTAGTACAACACGCGCAATGCAGTGTGGTCACCCCATTCTCCAGCGCTACCGGCTGTCGTCCTCCGAAACCCCAGCAAAACGTATCCAAAGTCGGCCATCGAATGGCCTGCATCGCAATCTAATATAAAGTTACATAAGTATTGTTCGAGTTCTTTGTTAGCAATGCAGTACCATTACAAGTCATTTTTGGAACGCTCAACAGGCCTGTTCAAGCCTGTTGTGTAAATGCATTATCCTCAAATTTTACTCGGATTTTGAAAACCCAATAGCATCATCGATGTACTCACGTCAAAGTCACCAAACGTCCAATGTAGAAGAACAAGAAACGTGTCTCCCTCGTGTTGATAATTAGGCAAACCCTTCATAACATGAGAGAAAGCTGCAACGAGAATAAAAGTAGCGTAAACGAAATATTTCTGCTGTTCAAGAAGCTACATTGTTACATAGCCATACGTTTTCCAGATACAACGCATGCTCTCATTGGCTTATTCAATATCACGTGACAGCCAGGTGACAAACAAACCGTTACTCTCTAAAGTGGCTGATCGAGGTATATACTTCATGGTAGTGTTTCGTTCCATATAATCTCCCTGCATAATCATTTTCTCTACTGTTTTACAGTATTATACAGGGAGACTATATGGAATGAAACACTACCATTAAAAGGGCTATGTATATACTTCATGGTAGTGTTTCGTTCCATATAATTTCCCTGTATAATCATTTTCTCTACTGTTTTACATTTATTATACCCTGAGCGTACAACAATGCTTGAAAACGTCACAGGGTAACAGTTCAAAGTGTTGCCAGTCACACCACGGCAAAACGTTGTGCTCCGCTGGCCGAAAAAAACGAAGGCTCTAGATTTCAAATACCAGTACTAGTTTCCGAGGTCATAAACCTTTTTAGTAAATAATTTTATAACTTAGTAAACTCACAGTGAATTACAAATTAAGAAACCTTCAACCTGTGAAAGTCTTAGGCTTAATAGCTTTTATGTAGTTTTCTTGTTTTTTTTTCCGCGAAACATTTCACTTAAATACGCATACGTACTTAAAATTAGAAACAGGAGTGATTAGCTCAGTTTTCTTTTAGTTTCAGCGGGAAACTGGGGAGACGTGAGCGCGACCGACTCATCAAAAGCGCACGCGCGTAACGTTTTGCCGCGGTTTTGCCAGATGGCGTGATGTCGTACGTTTTGGTTACGCCAGTCTTTTGCAACGTTTTGGTTCTCCTTTTTTCTCTCGACAATATGGAATATAATTCTTAGTCTATATAATCAATCACTTAATGACTGTCGCATCTTCGAATATCGATAATACTTCGAAAATCTCGGGTAATAATATAGATGCAAAAATACTCATTTCTGATTGGATGAGCATAGACACTGTTAATCACGTCTAACAGCATAATATTGCAAACACAGTTAATTCGATGCAAAAACTAGTTAATTCGGTGCAAAATTATAGTTAATTAATTCAGTGCAAACACAGTTACTTCGATGCAAAAACTAGTTAATTCGATGCGAAAAATTGTTAATTCAGTTCTCCTTTTCATATTTGCATCTATATTATTAAATGGTTATCATTAGTGTGCAAGTTCAATTAACGATTAATAGTGCTCGTGATGTTTGCAAATTCCACAAATAACACTCTCGCGTTATTTTGTTAGAATTTTCAAACATCACTCACACTATTAACCGTTAATCGAACTTGTACACTAATGATTATCAATACAAACAGAACTCACTGTTGCCCTCGGGACCAGTCATTACATAAGTGATCAGATTAAATTACATTCTACAGCTTTAGAACACAAATGTTCTGTAACAAGGCCCAGTGGATAGATTGTTAGCAGTTCTTATATCTTATTCCCCCCTAAGCCTCGACATGAAGAAAGCAACATCGAAAACATTCGTCTAAACTGCAGAATACCCCGCTACTCTATATCTCCTTTGCGTGTAGCTAGTGGAAACGCGTAGCCACTTCCTAATATAGAATATATTAACGCTCACCGCTTCGCAACGCGTAGCAGGCATGCATCGCCCTACAAAGATTAATGTAACACATGATCTCTGCCTGGGTAAGACTTCACTCCGACGCGTAGCACGCGTAGCCACTTCTACGCATGCTTTAATATTTTAGCGGGGTATTGTACAGGTGCAAAAAGCTTTCGGACTCTTCGTCTAGTATTACTTGCGTGACTCCTTTTGGCTAGCGTGATCTATTTTCTTAAAGGTGACTCACCTTTCTTCCACGGTGTGTATTTTGCAAGCTACACAATATATTATTTGTATTTACAATTATAAATTATGGGAGCATCCTTAGAACGCGTAATTTCATTGGCTAAAAGACTTGATCATCTTTAGAACGCGCAATTTCATTGGCTAACACACATAAGCATCCTTAGAACGCGCAATCTCATTGGCTAAAAGACTTAAGCATCCTTAGAACGCGCAATCTCATTGGCTAAAAGATATAAGCATCCTTAGAACGCGCAATCTCATTGGCTAAAAGACTTAAGCATCCTTAGAACGCGTAATTTCATTGGCTAAAAGACGAGCTGACCGCGCAGGTCGAATTATATAATTTAAAACAATGGAAGATGGTTTTCTTATATCTCCTTTTTCTTATTTCTTAAGTTTAATCGTTTTTGTTTGGTGCAATTAACTACAAATACCGCTCGTAATAATTCAAAATTTCATCAGGGGAGTACGGAGGCATGCGCCTGTGGAGCGGGGAGGCACCAGCGCACTCTGTATATCTCAAGCAGTAAACATGGCGCTTCGAATATAAGTGTACGAGAATGTAGTCTCTGTCGTAACCTACATTGTGTAGCGCCAGTAAGAAATATGACGAAGATGATAAAGAATCGACTCATATCACCAGCACACATCTTGTACACCATGTCGATAAACGGACCAATCGCAGTGAAGCCCCTGAAGGAATAAAAGGTATTTATTTCCCATTCAGTAATATCTTACAGATATTATTTCTGATAAAACTATTGCATAAACTCAAGAGAAAAATGAGGTAAGAGAAAGAATCACCCATACATGATGTGTCCCAGTGTTCCAATTTCTTGAAATCAGTTTTTACATGATTGGTTATTTTTAGATTAGTGGTTGTGTTGTGCAGAGAAGAGTTTATAAAGATTCCATGAGGATCCATGCGATATAAACAATGGGTCATAAAATGACTTACATCACGTGTCGCAAAACTGAAAACTAGATTTCAAATAATTATCATAGGGCACGAGAAGTTGTTCTCTTACCTCATCCTCTCTTGATAAGAGATGTCTCTATCAATTCCAAAACTGTACACCCCCCGGGCATACGCGGGGCATTTATCCGAGCCAATTTCTGTCCCAGGGGTGGGGCATTTCCCAGCAAAGAAAAGTTGAGGGGTGGGGAATTGGTCAAAGACAGTCAAAATAACGAATTTTACATCTATGTTTATAAGAAATTTGCGTTTCAAGGCATTTGCAACGCTCTGATTCAAAAATATCAAATGCCCCACCAACGGCGGATCAATCCCAGTTTCTGGGAAACTACCCACCCACCCCTCCCTAGGACATGCATCGTTCTATTAATGATTAACCATTAAACTACCCACCCACCCCTCCCTAGGACATGCATCGTTCTATTAATGATTGTGGGGTAGTGTGGGGTACGAATTTATGAATTTAAGAATTTATGCAAACACGATAAAACATGATGGGCCAATTTTGTTTGTCTTCAACGCATCTACAGTCAAGACCGGACAGACCCCTTGCACATGACGTCACTTTGTTATGTTATTTAAGTTCCCCCAGAAAGTAATTGGATAAAAGAACAAATGAAACAACGAAGGTGTACTCCTATGGTGGGGAACAAGGACAGGCAAACAATGACGGTAGTGCAAGGGGTCTGATATTGTACAGAGGTGTTCAAAACAATAGATAGAGGGCGTATATACGGAGCCCCTAAAGGGCCATACTTATTATTTATTTATAATCAAAAGTCGACTTATGTCAACTTATAACTCGCCGCAAAAGGTAATAAAATGGGCGTGGCTCAAGCTTATTTTGACTCCTAACAGGTACCGATAAAAACATGCCAACATTTTAAACTTTCGATGCCTTTTATTGCTATTACTTGATGTTGTATCATCAAGCACATTCTTCCTTGTTGTTTTCAAAAGCGCGGTCATTCTCTAGCATTCGGTGACACCCGACCCCTAAAAGGTACCACTTTACATAGAAATACCTGTGTTTGATCGTGGATACCCTAAGTGGTACCAAACGCCTGATTTTGACCCCTAAAAGGTACGACAAGCATCCATGTACCCCTCACATAAGCCGGAGTTCTCCCCCTCCCCCCCCCCCCCCCCACCCCCCGCCCTCTGCCGCCATCTTGAAATGTGGTTGAACCCGCAGTACTCGTTCTCTTTTGGCATGCCAACTTTTTTGCGGCGAGTTATAAGTCGACATTTAAGTCGACTTTTGATTATAAATAAATAATAAGTATGGCCCTTTAGGGGCTCCGTACGTATAAGATTTAGGCTTCGTTTAAACAATCGTATTCTGCAGTTCAGGATATAATATATTCAGTAAAATTATTTACATTGACGTTTAGTCATAAACTAACACGAACACATAATCGAAAATATCACTGAGCTACTTACCTACAGAAGAACAATAAATAACACCATGCCATCGGCGCAGCAATGATCAGTAAATGCGTCTCAACGATGAGCAGGTCCAGGTATCGAAACGGTAACGCAAACACAACAAGGACACAAGAACCGAGGAATATGGTCTTGCCTGGCGCCTCCCGCTGTAAGAAAAGTACAGGTACAATAATCATGGAGTGTGTGACAAAAATACGTCATGCCCATAGCCTTACCGTAACCGTACTGTAACTTAACTGTACCGTAACTCTGTAATTTGATTGGATGACAAGGACAAAAACAATAGGGAAACCATTTGAATGTCACGGCATGCCGTACAGTAACTGCCGTACGTCATTGCCGTAACTTGCCCACTCGTACGACGACATCCGCTCTATCAAACGTCAGTATTGGTCCAAATCTCGCCGTTAGATTAGGTGGCGATGGGCAGGATTTTGCAAGGAACAAAATTCTGTGAGATGGAGAATGGCGAGATTAAGAAAGCAATTAGGCGAGATTAGGCAAGAAATATAGTTTTGGATGCCTAGAATTGGCAAGATCGGGCAAGATGCGATGAGATTAGGAAAGATTCATAGGATGCTGCATGATGCAAGATTTAGCGAGTAGCTGCTTACTTGTGATTTCTCGTTAAGATTAACATTTTCGTAAAAAAACTTGGTATGGTCTAAGAAGTTTCCACAGCTACCTTTATTGTATTTTCCTATAAATGCTTTGGTTAAACTTGTTCTCACATTTTCTAATCGGGTGTGGGAAGCTACTATTTTCATATGTCCCGTACGGTGCCGCGCTCGCTTTCCCTTCTAAACCATTTACAAAGACACGTGATGGGGTCGTGCGTGTTTGACGTGATCGGGCCGGAAAAATAAAAAGCCGTCCGTCTGGCTTTATTTGCTTGTTGTCTTGCCATTCGAAAATGGTCATATGATGACAAAACTTGTTGACTGAGTTAGGTCGGGCCAGACGGGAAAATATTTGACTCTCGGTCAATTTGTACGCTGTGATCGATCCGTACGTCACGTGACCTCGAGCTAATTATTTTCCCGTCCGGGCCTCCCACATAGTCGATATACGCAATCAACATTTTATGCACCTACTTGGGTACCTGGAGTCAGCTGTCATTGGTATAAGGGAACTTATTCAACCAGGACGGTGACAGGAGGCTGTGACTGTTGACGGTGACTGTTGTTTAATGCCTTCTGTTACACAACAAAATGTCTAGTTTCTGACAATAGGGACAGCCGTGAAACGTCATCAGACGCTTCCACCGTCCCGGTTGCTTAATGATTCTCATAAAGCATTTTTCAGGGACATCGACCCATGCACAAGGAATTCTTGTATGAACTTAAGCGAATGTTTTTCATTAGACGCAGGTGCGGTATTTTTTAGGGTATTTTCGAAGTTTTCCGACGGTCACTCCTACCCTTTTTACCTTGAAGAACCCCTCGGGATCTAACTTACAACACTTCGTAGCTGCGCCGCAATTCCTTGACTGATGAGGACATCTTTGACTTCAAGAACAATATATATAATAGATCCCAGGACTGTAATGGCCTCCATAGTGATACGAAGCTGTAAACAACGAACAAATAAAATGTAAAGACATTCTTTATCGGTCTTCTTATTTGCTTTGGATCGTACGTAATACTATTTAAGAGCGTGTCTGTCGAGGGACTATCGACTGATAGTTGCCCGCGGAAATTTGATGTTCTTAAAACATATATAAGTCTGAGATTAAGAGATTAAGTATTTTTTCCTGATTTTATTACATCAGATGAGTTTCTTTTAATTTTGGGATGTTTGAATGGGGCGAAAATTAAACAATTTCACCTACCCTGTCCAGGTTGGACTTGATGTTTTTCATCTTTAGATCCCTGGGCCTGAGATATATAGCAAGACTGAATGCTATCAAATATAAAACGGCAAACAGCATACGTGTGTAGAACTTGCGCTGAAACAACAACAAAATGCGAACTCCTTATCAGCAAAAAAAAAAAAGGTAATATTATAGTATTGTAAACAAGTACAATAAGGGTAACATCAGCTCTCTCGCATTTTAAATGAGCTTTAGCCACTCAGATATCATTCATGGGAACCCACTAAAGTGTTTTACTCGGATATCATTCATGGGAACCCACTAATGTGTTTTAATTAACGAACAGATGTCATTTTGTCGTGGGCCTGTCCTATCCATACACAGATGACGTCACAACGGGAAGAGAACAAAGAATGCAATACGAGCCGCAGTCGAGTGGTGAAACTGATGTTCTCTTCACATTGTGACGTCATATGTGCATCTATAAGAGGGCAGATACGCGGCAGAATGGAACTATAGTTTGTACAATAATTAGCGAACTTTTACGACAAAATAGAACACGCGCGTGACCTTGTGACGTCATCTATCAGAGTGTGCGTTTCTCCCCATTTGTTTTAATAGAGGTAATCGGCTAACGCTGTTGCCACCCAATTCAGATCATGTGATGTAAACACACATTACTCTGGAGAATTGACTCTTTGAAAATTAATTATATTCAGATAGGCATGACTGCATTATGATTAGAATGAAAAAGGAATAATTCCCCAGAGTAGCATCTGTTTACATCACATGATCTGAATTGGGTGGCAACAACGTTAGCCGATTACCTCTATTTGTATTTATAATATAACCCAGATAGTACGAGCGCTCTGATTGGCTTATGGTCGATTGTGCCGGTAAACACGTCTGTTTGCGTTGTGTCGTAGTTATATCATGCATAAAAGCAATAGACCACACATTTAAGTGTTTACTGGCGAAATAAAGCTAAGCACTTCGGATGTTTGGAGAACACTTGAAATGCTTGAAAATCACGCGCCTTCGGCTCCCAACATCCTGCTTGCTTTATTTCGCCAGTAAACACATTGAAATGTGTGGTCTATTGCTTAAATAGTGTTGAACAATTTTAGGCAATTTATGGTTGAAATATATCTTTGATATGAATCACAAATCCTGAAATTAAAACTAGAAGTAATCATAGATTATCAAAAAAAAATTAGTATGAGAAAGGACTGGGCTTCCTATGTGACACATCCTTTATTGCTACAGTGGTGTGGACTGTGTGAATAAATAATTAATATCCTGATCAAAAATGTCTGTCGATCTTTAAATAAATGTGAACAGTTTTGAATGTCTTGACTTATAAGTATTCATTACAAGGGGATGGACCTGTTCAGTTAAATAGGTAATCAAATGACTGGAAATTAATGTCGATCTTGAGGAATGTTTTAACACATTCAACAGATATAATAACATTGATAGTTTAACCATGTGGTGTATAGCATTCAGATGACCAAGGCTGGCTCCACAATACTGACTAATGTTGGTGATCTAATACACTCCAGTGTAGAACTTAAACTATATACCAATGTGTATAAACTACACTCCAGTTCCTTCAGAGCATTCAAATTATTCTTCAAGTGAGGTCAAGGCTGCCTACAGAATATTGAGTGTCCACTGTTATTGTAGAATAATTTCTGATCAATGTTGGTAGATTAATTGTGCCTGTAAGCTTATAAATATGTCAACATACACTGTATCATGCACCCACACATGACCACAGGGAGTCCACTGCAAGATTAGTATGCGTTCTCCTTCGTCGAACGCAATAACGAAATTATTTGAAAAAAGATTACTTGATATGTTGAATTTGCTTAGAAACTAGGTTTTTGCAGGACCCATTACCAGGAGCGTACCTATGTACGTGATGCTTAGCGCCCACAGCACAGTAGACGATGTGGCTATTTATAGTCGCGAAGTTCTGGATACGATTACGTTGTCTTTTGTTCTCTTGCGCTTTAGTATTTTTAGCAGTTTAATTTGAACCGTGTTAATTTATTTTTTTCAGTGCATCCTGATTGGATAAAAGTGACGGCCTTTGTTTCTTCTCGCGGAAAACAAAAAGCTAAAAATAGCTACGTCATCTGTTCTGCTGTTGGACAGACCTAATCTGGGAGATGCACGCTCCTGGTAATGGGCTCCTGGTTTTTGTTATTCCTACGTTCTAAGAATTCCCTTTCAATTGTCTCCTTATAAGGAAGTTGACATAGAAACAGAGCGAACCGACGGAGACAATAGCATATTCCTTACATTACGTCATATTCCTTACATTACTTACATGAATATCGAAACGTCAACTGCAACTCTCTTAAGCTTTGCACGGCTGCCAACATTCGCTCTTAATCTTTTAATCTTAAATCGTACGCCAAAGCTATGGAACTCATTGCCTTTTCACATTAAATCTAGTCCTTCAATAGAGCTATTTAAGAAGAGTCTTAAGACATACCTTTTTAAAAACGTTTTTTTCGGATATCGACAATTTATTGTAATTTTTAATCATGGTTTTTAATTTTTAAATTAACTTAGGAATTTTAAATATTACTGTATTTGTAACTTTGTAACTTTTAAATTAGATGTAGTTTTTAATTTATTTAGTTGTAAAGCACTTTTGGACTTGTAGGAAAAAGCGCTATATAAATGTCATTATTATTATTATCTTATCACGTGACCGGGTCATGTTGAGTCTCAGGAGTATAAAAACATTTGTTTCTCCCTGTATAACCTCGTTCTGAAACTGCTCAGTGCGAGGCTACTCGTAGAAATCTATTGTATCTAGCCAACATGTCGGCCGCGTGATAAGGGTGAACTCCATTATCAGCTCTCGGTTAATAAAACCACTGTTAAATATGGATTTATTATTAAGTCAAAGTCCCTCTTACCCTGCCAAATGCCATCCATTTCTCCTCAAGTAGTCGGTACATTATTCCCGTGTTTAGCATATTTAAGTGTTCGTCGCTTTTTCCATGTAGCGTGATCAGCAGAGCGGAGTTTGGGTCCGACTTGCCGTTTTCACTAATTGAGTCCAGGCCCTCGAGTGGATAGGCCGAGCAGATGACGTGCCCGAACGACCAGAACAACTACGAAATGTAAAAATAGAGAAGATTTCGCAGGAGTGGGACAAACTACAGCACTGTCACTGTACAGCATCCGATGCTGTGACTTTGGAATGGTTTCCCTTTTTATTTTCTACTGCTGATCCAATCAAATTACAGAAATACGGTACAGCACGGTTACGATACGGTTACAATACGGTTATAGTACGGTTACAGCACGGTTACAGTACGGTTATAGTACTGTATGTGCCATATGAGCGAATACTGTAATGTATGTTCTAGCACGTAGGTAAATGTAAGAGACATTAACTTTGTTTGCAACCAACAAAACTTTCAACCAAACAAAACAAATACCATTATCGCTGCGGAAGTAAAGTCAATATTTAGTGTGTATTAATATATTGTCTCTTTTTCTTTCCCATCCACCTATTTTCTGATTTGATTTATTCGGAGACAACTCATCATTGAACTGAAACACTCTTTTGTAACATACTTTAAGCCTCGAATATTTTACTCTTTCCCGATGCTTTTAGCTCTAAAATATATAGCTCAAAGTTGGGATGACAAATCGCAAAATCCATCCACAACACATAGAAAATACAATAGAAAGCTTTCATTTTTTCTTTTACTATTAATGAATATATTAACTTTTTCGTATTGCTGACTTTTTGCGAGAAATTAAGCTGGCTCGGTGAATGTGATTACACGGGGACTACTCAACCGGATAGACACAGATCCCGGTCTCTCAAAGCCGAGCCAGTCTGTTTAACCGTCTCATGTAATCAGTGCCTTACCTCTTATTGGAAATATCCACGAGTTTACCATTGAAGGACTATGTCTCCGTTTTCTCACTGTTTTTGCCTGTAACCTTTGTAAACGTACGTACGTAGACACTAAATAAACTATTGTTGTTGTTGTTCAGTCGCGACTTTTGTGATACAATGTACCCGGGGTGGCGCAGTGGTTAAGCGCTTCGCCTCTCACCTCGCTCTGTGGCCTAGGATCGATCCCCGGGCGCGGCGCCATATGAGTTGAGTTTGTTGGTGAAAATAATAGTATGGGCGGCCATGTTGGCTACAAACAATAGATTTCCCACGAGTAGCCTCGCACTGAGTAGTTTCAGAACGAGGTTAGACGGGGAGAAACAAAGGTTTTATTCTCCTGGGATTAAACATGGCCGCCGCGTGAACTACAATGTCAGACAAAATGACTTGGGACACTGGTCGCTTTTAGAATAAACCCCTCTCCCTTTCAATGTTGTTTTAGGTGCACGTTCAATCTGAAATTCATTCACTACCAACATTGAAAGGGGAGGGAGTTTTGGAAGCTTAGCTTCAGCTGGTTTAACTTTGTATTCAGTATTTTTCTTCTCTTATAATAACTATTTTTGTCGAGTGTCTCAACAATTATGTCTGTGATTGTAGGTCTATAGAGTGCAGAAGGCTATCTCACCATACTGCCAAGTTCCAACATGGGCTGAAACATCTCGTGCCGTCCAAGTTGTGCCGCCAGTGCCAGGGGAGTCAGTCCAGCCTCGTTCTCGATACTGATATCAGCCCGGATTTTATGCTTTCTATGAACAGCGTATGCGTACATTTCCTACCAGGGAAAGAAGTAGCGCAAAGTTAATAAAACAAAAGAACAAGCGACAGTGAAGCCTGTGTGTAATTTTCTATTAATATATTTTTATTTTGTCCCGTTGTTTTTAGTAGGTGGGGTGGGGTGGGGGGGGGGGGGGGGGGTGGTGGTAGGGGTGAGAGTACAGTAATACAGGTTTAATTTTTCTGTTTCCGATTCCTATCATCTTAACAGTGCCACAGGTAACCCATAATCAAGAAAAAAGAGCCGCTAGCAGGCTGTACATTGGACCATATTCCTTGCGAAACTAACATAGTTATTATTTCGTGAAAATGCGTGCGGTTTTTCTCTACCATGGGCTATCACAAATAGACCTATAGTAGCGTAGCCAATCAGACCGCAGGATTTGTAATAGTCCACTAGTTGGTTTATACTAAAACTCTATAGAAACATAGAAAGTTGAGCGCGCGCTCAGTTTTGATTGCGTGGTTAGGAGAATTTACATTTTCGTGATACTAATAAATGCGTGATTTTCCATTGTTGTACTTATTTTCTGTGGGTTATTTTATAAAGGAAATAGAAACCATTTTCCCCTTCTTTCGACAGACTGAGTTATAGAAACACTTGTGGAAGTTTGGAAGAACTCGAAATAGCTGTGGAAACAATCGCCCTTCGGGCATTTCTCGTTCTCCCAAACTCCCACTCGTATTCTATAACTCTATAGAAACATGGGTAATATTTTCTATTTCTTAAATAGAAATCCTTTGTTCTCTTCAGTGACAGTATATTGGCAACAGCACTTGTCTGGTTTGTTTGTAAGATTTAAAACCTCTCTACCGCAATTTTATAAAGGATTTACAGTTTTTTAACACGCAAAGGAGTGTGGGTAAAAGTCAAGCCGCCATCTTTATTAAATCCTAGCCACGTGCACAGCGGCGAGAGGCGAAAGACTGAGTTCTCATGTAAGACTCGTGTAATTAAATAAAATTGATACTCACCATTTTATTTGATATAACGCACAAGTGTAATACGGTATTGCCGAATGAGTCTTTTTTATTAGGATCAGCTCCTCTTCTAACCAAGATATCATACATTTCGTTTTCATCAAAACACGCTGCAAAGGCCGCTGGGTACTCTCCATAATACGCATAACCTGGTAAACAAAACCAATTGAAGCCTTAGTCAATACGCATTTCATTTGAATGGTTAAAATGCATTATACGACCTGGCGTTTCGAGTGCAAGTACGCGGACCAAAACGAGTGCAAATATGTTAATGTAGAGGTTATAACATACTCAACAAAATATCTGGATTCTGATTGGTCAATGACAAGTGCATCTAATATATATCAGTCAGTGCATATAAATCCCGTATAGCACTCGCGTTCATGCGATTTGTAGAGGAAATACTGCGCGTACTATACGGGATTTATAGGCACTGAGAGATATTTTGAAAGTTCTAATTAATTGCACGAGCCTTTAGGCGAGTGCAATTTGAGAATTTTCGAAATATCACTCAGTGCCTATAAATCGAGTATAGCACTAGCAGTTCATGCAAGTTTTTGTTTATAATATACTGAGCAAACATTTGCTAAGAACATGCAACTGTGCACTCGATAACCTTTTTATGCGCTCGTTATTGACCAATCAGAATCCAGATATTTTGTTGAGTACATTATAAGCGAACTTATTACATGGCAACTCCGTGAGCGGGCAATATGACTCTGAATGCTGCAATCTGATTGGTTGCTCAGCGGGCAATATTTTTCCATCTTGCCCGCTCAGGATTTTACAAAACCGCTCACAAATTCTTCGTAAACAAATAGCGATAGAACCCATACATTTTGAAAGAAACTAAACAATTTGTGACATGAAGGCAAATACTAATTTAAAGATCGTTCTGCCTTTTCGTTTACAGCTAAAATTCACCTTTTTAGAGGGATTAATGCAGTTTTTTCTGGCTCTTGCAAGTTCGATGAAAACAACTGCAGCAAAAGCGACTGAATTGAACGAATCTCGACTTACGGAGATAAAAAACTATAGCGAAGCTGAAATGGCTGTGACTTCAAAAACACAAAGAAAAGTTCGGCTACCTCACAACGCTACTACAATCGTGGTACAAAGAAATAAAATTATTACGGAAACGAGTAAGCTTAGCACACAGTTTCATCAAAGAAAGCAGGTTTTATATTGTATGAGCTAAGAAATTCAGCATTTACATTTGGTAAATGGCTTACAAATTAAGAGTATTTACTAGATTAATACTTACAAGTTTGTTTGTATTCTTCTACAGCTCTATTTGTCAAGTTTTGCAGTGTGCTTATCTGAGTTATCGCCACTCGAGTGATTTCAACGCCGGTTTTCAACTTTCAAATCTTCCACAAATATGCACATTTTTGTTTCTAGTTAATGCATTTGGCCTTCCTGATGAAGTTGTCATTGAAGCTCAGTACATCTGAAGTAAAGTACAGGTCAGTTTTCATCCATAAAAACGGATTTTTTTTACGGCGGAAAACAAACTGTTTTGAACGCCACAAGGTTGAACTTCAAGTGAAAAGTCGTCGAGACTCAGTCTAATTTTAGATTGATTTCTATTCGCTCTTCAGTTTACCACGCAATGGGTTCCTGGCGCGTGTGTGAAAGTGTGATTTTATTCATTTGTGCCATATAATAAAAACCTTATTGACCAAGCTTGTTCGGTCAAGATGGGGGGATATTGGCCTCGTTCATTTTTTGCGTTTTTATGGACCTCGACTCCGTCTCGGTCCATAAAAACGCAAAAAAATTAACTCGACCAATATCCCCCCATCTTGACCTCACGCTTGGTCAATAACCTCTACATATTACACGGGACACAAACCCTTGTAAGTGTGTTTTAAAACACTTGAAACGTTTTGTAAGCGCATGAACCAATCAAAACGGAGTTGTTTAAGTAATAACCAATCAGCTTTTAGCGTGCGAAAACAGTGTTTTCTGTTGTAAATTTACAATCACGATGGCTTGACGCCATCAATTTACAATTCAATTCATTTTTGCTCAATTTTTTTTTTTAATACAATAATTATAAAATACAGACAGAGAACGGAGATAGACTAAGAGTAATATAATAAATAATAAGAAATGTGTGAGCCTGCATGAGGGCTAAGTTAACCGCTGGGGTTTCTAGTTAGCCCCCAGCCATATTTAGTTAAGTGTTTATAACAGGTAGAGAAAAAAAAAGGAATTTAAGAGTTAACAAAATGATTTTAGAGAATTAGAGAGAGAATAATGATATATAGAAATTATGAGTGTTGCTCTGACAGTATATAACGTTTCAGTTGTTTTGAAAAGGCGAATGCACTTAAATCCCTCATGTTAGTCGGGAGGTCTTTCCAAAGATCAATTGCCATAAAAGAGATCATTTGTTTGCCTGTATTTGTTCTTACTTCTGCTTTATAGAGGTTTTGTTTGGCTGCGTATCTGGTATTATAGTTATGAACACTGCTGGCATATTTAAACATGTTGTCAAACATGCTTGGTAACAGTCCTTTGTGCCATTGATACGTAAATTTTAAAGCATGTAAGCGGTAGACGTTATATATTGTAAGAATATCTAATAGATTTAGCAAGGGTTTAGCGCTTTCCGTATCTTTTCCATGGGGAATTGCAAAACATATTAATCTGGCTACATTATTTTGTTTAACTTGAACTTTTTGAATATGAGAGGCGAATATGTAGGCGCTACCCCATGCTAAGATGGCATAAGATATATACGGATAGATTAAGTTATAGTAAATTTGTTTAAGTTGTAGGATAGAAAGATAGTGCCTTAATTTGGATAAAATTCCAGTATTTCGAGATATTCGCGAGCAGATGTACGAAATATGATACTTCCAGGATATCGAGTCATCGATCATTACTCCTAAATATTGAGATCCATCTTTGCTCCTGATTTGTATGTCAATGGGCGTATCCTTTTTTCTTGCAGACTTGACAATCATAAAATTTGTTTTTGACATATTTATAGATAATTTATTAATATCACACCATTCCTTGACCTTAGTTAGTTCACAGTTCATTAAATTCTCCAGAGTTTTCAAGTTACTTGCAGAAGCAAACACATCAGTTTGTGTCATCAGCAAAAAAAATGAAATTTAACTTTTCGGAACAGTTTGGTAAGTCGTTTATATAAATAAAAATAACAGAGGGCCTAGCGTACTTCCTTGCGGAATTCCACATATCACATATCATGTGCGAGCCGGCTGTTAGCTTACCTATAAAATTGGAGTCGATGCGTATTTTCTCCTTGCTGTCTTCTGGCAGGAAGAACTTTCCACTGGCAGCAGCGTGCACATCAGCGCCGTACTGTTCGACGAGTAGTCTGACAGACTCAATATCTCCATTAACAATGGCTATGTGGAGACATGTCTCACCTTCGAATTCGATGCAGAAAACATATTTATTAAAACACAAAGGTAAACAATCACTCACCTAATAGACTTCTTTCGATATATGCTTCACTTGTCGCGCAATATGATTCACGTGTCACGCAATATGCTTCACTTGTCGCGTAATATGCTTCACTTGTCGCGCAATATGCCTCATGTGTCACGCAATACGATTCGCTTGTGACGCAATATACTTCATTTGTCACGCAACATACTTCACTTGTCACGTAATATGCTTCACTTGTCACGCATAAAGGTTTCAATATGAGGCTCAGAGACATGCTATTCTCCGAGAAGATAATAAATTTAATTTGTCTCAGAGCCTCGTATTCAAACCTTTGTGCGTGACAAGTAAAGCATACAGCGAAGAAGCCTAATAAATGGAGGATCGGTCGCGCTGATGAATCTGGGACAGAGCACCAGCTCAGAGCGAGACGTTTTAGGATATTGCTAGGGAAGTTTCCGTTTTGTGTAGTGGTTGTTGGAGCCAGGATCAGCAAAATGAGAATCTCTGACTTGAGAGAAATATTCCTCTAAATTAAAAAAAGTAGAAATAAATAATTATTCGTGTGACAGTGTTCTGCGTTTACAAAAAGACAACTAACTTATGAAACAGTAGGCATACCGTTTTACGAGTTGTGCTTTAGTGTATAAACCTTTTAGAACGTAGAAAGAGTGCTTCCAACTAGTTACACTAATACTGGAAGAGTGCTAGTACAGATTGCGGAGACAATTTTTTTTGTGGCCGCCATGATTCACGACCGTTGACCTTGGCGCTGACCTTTCCCATCATCACCTACTCCTGGGTGCCATACGTTCGAAGGAATAAGAGACGAGAGAGAGAGAGAGAGAAGAGGAGAGAAGAAAGAGAAGAGAATCTGGTGCTATCCGTTGAGAATTTCACTTCCATGCGAACATTAGGTTTAGAATGTGAACCTCGTCCCTGATTGGATAATCTACTCATTACCAGGCGCAACGTAACAGTAATTTTCATTGGCCAATGGCCCAACTCAGCGCATGGAAGTGAGATTCTCAACGGGTAGCACCAAAGTTCTTTTTCTTCTCTATCTCTTCTCTCTCGTCTCTTAAGCTCGAGCCTCTGGGTTTTGGGTAATCATCACCTAGACATTTTGGCCAAAAGCGCTGTTGGTCGTTATTCAGTTGAGAAGCATTTCTTCCGTCCAAAGAAAAACCGGGAATATCGTTTTAGCAAAGAGAATTTAGAGAAGTATCGATATGAATCACGCTAGCAGACGCCATGTTGTTTATTATTCTAAAATGCCTCGGCGCCATGTTGTCGATAATTCATCCTAGACCTCCGCAAGCCATCCCAGACCCGCCATTTATATGACTAGACCATATTCTAGCCTGAAACCGAGGCTAACCGATACGGAGCAAACTACCATATTTGGTCTGGTGTTTTATCCCAAAATCCCAAGTAGAGACATTTATACAAAGAAAACCTGACTAAATACTATAGAAGTTTGTTAGTTTAGCCTCGCAGTAAGATATATTAGAATTTTGAAATATATTGAAAGTAACCATTCAATTCGGTGTATAGTAATCCAAGGTATATATAGAGCGTTTTTATGTAACGTCAACAAAATTCTAAAATCTGTTCATTTTACATATTTTAAAGATCAGCACGCTAAGTTTCTTGAACAATTGACATCGATCGGTGTTTGCCTGTTTGTCACAAAGTTTTGAATTATGGTAAAACCCTGCTCAGCGTCAGTTTCCCAAGTGGTGCGCCAATATATGCGAATTTACATAGTACATGTATTTCTCACGGATCGAGGTAGGGAATAGGAGAAAGGGAATATGGCCATTGCAAACCGAAATGGATTATGATATAAATATTATGTGCACGGACTGGTGACGTGCATCCAGTAAGACACGTAATTCGGCTCGATAGCTTGTTTAATGCAGAAAGGGCCAAGCGTTAGCAAGAAAAAGAGATCGTAACATTGAGTTTGATTAGTTGAACCATCAAACTGGCAAATAATGTTGAGGCTGGTTTACGATAATTATACCAATCCCTTGCATTCATTTGTTCAACCAGTTGAAATTCATCGTGGCCATAGCTTGAGCTCTGCTACATGCAGAGTACATAACTAGTCGTTTCAATAACTTCATTATTATTATTATTATTATTATTATTATTATTATTATTATTATTATAGTATCAGTAAAGTATTGTTTGATCTCGTATAATTAGCATATATATGATTTATCAGATATTCATCTGTATATTTAGTCTTATTTATGTTAGTTATGTGTGTTTACTGCTGACACCCTAGTAATTCAGTATAATACTGCCAAACAGGGTCCAAATAAACTGATATGATTGAAATAAGTATCATTTTTGGAGAATGATTTTAATCAAATTTCCTGTTTCAAAGTCACGCATGCGCATGCGTGTTTCAGACCTGAAGAAAACTGGGAACGAGTACTCACCAAAATACTCCTCTCCTTCATACTTGTCCATTGCCATGGCTGGGTACTCCTGGAGAAGTACATGAGCAATCTTTCTATGCAAATGAGGTTTGTTGTTCAAAAAGCACAAATGGAGTGCAGTCTCCCCCAGTGTCCCCCGGTCAGTAAGTGACCAGCATGCTGTACTTGGAGGATACTCCATGGCGTGCACTTGTTCTTGGTTCTGTGAAAAATGTTCAAAGGCATGCTCTTAAGCCTGGAAAAACGAGAAAGCATTGTTGTGGAACCATTTGTGAAGATCAGTGTTTTCCTAACTGTTTCTTCTCTTGCCCGCGCGCGAAACATATGTTGCGGAAGAAAATTCGTATCAAATGTTCCCGTTTGCTTACTATACTGAAGCAAAACTGGAACTCACAAATATTTCCGCAACTTTTCCTCATTTGCCCCAGGCTTTGAGCCATTCCTACTTATTTTCCGTTTCTCATCACCAGGGTTCTCTGGGTTGCGGTCGGTTGGTCGTAAAAAAGGAAACAAAATCCAGATTGGAGCCTGGAACCTACTAGGCGCGGTATCTAAGCCTACTGTATTACATCATAGAGTGCGGAAGAAATTCAGCTCTTTGAAAGAATAGAGCTGAAATTTTAGGCGATAGGTTTGCCGTATGTACTGTAGTCTCCGCAGCCCTTCTTAGAGTCGTCACGCAAGGCAGCCGTTCTTAGGGTCGTCACGCAACGCTAGGGCTAGCGTAGACGGCGGCGAATGAGACTATATTCACTGATCTTTCGACTGATCTTTCAACTGATTTGCGTGGCTCTCTTTCTCTTTATATTCATATTTATTTTCTTCTTCCTTTACAAAAGCCAACATTTTGGGTCGGTCGGAGGATGAGAAAAGGAAAAAAGTAGGGAAAGCCTTAACCGTAATAGGCAACCTAGAGAAGCAGAGATTGTGTGAATGGTAAAGAAACTGATGGCAAGATAGTAGCTGTAACGTTAGCGTACAGTAACTACAGCCATTTCAATGCTACGACATGTCGAATCCCCGTGTGACTTCTCTGGCCAGAGAAGTCACACGCAGGCTAACCTAGCTCGTTTAATACCTCTTCGGTGATTTCCCCACAATCTGTTTTCCACTTCAGGAAGTCTTCCTTAGTAATGACCTTACCCTCTCCTCCGTTATACAGATAAGAATATAACAGTTGGTCACGGAGAACTCGCCGTAATCCATCTTCACCACCGTCTTTGAAGGCCTGTGAAGCACAAACGGGAAACAAAGTTCAATAAATCCACCGCAAATTTGGAAAAGTAAATTTTATATAATATTCTTCGTTTGCACAGCACGGTGTCATCAAAAACCTAAATTATAAACTACATATCCTATAAAGCTGTTTCTTTAACATTTTGTAGATGAAAATCAACACGTGTGTCAAATTAAGGGCTTTTGGCTTTATAAATAAATATTTAGAAGTTTGGTTTAATGGGATTCAAATGAAATGGATGAAATATTCGCCGTATTTAAAGTGCCACTAAGATGAAAATTTATCATTTCGAGTTGCCACTTTTTTCAGCGTCAATAAGTCAATCAGTGGTAGAAATAACCGAAATATTAAAAAATATTCCCAAATGGGCCTGTTAAACCACAACATTTTAGGAGAGTTTACAGGTAAAATCCTGTCCACCATTTAATACTGGAAGTAGTTTTCATTATTCAGAGGAAGTGATGTCATACACGTAACACGACAACCACGTCGGGCGAAATAGTGTGCATAAACTCGCAAAGATAAATATAACTTTCTTCTTGTGTACGTGAAGACGTTTTTAGTAGAAATATGCCTCCAAGACGTTGTGTTCTGCAGGTGAGCGTTGAGTGTACGACATCACTTCCGCTGAATAACCCTTTCTATAAAGCTGAACAAAGGGAACGGCCTCCAATAATGGCGGACGTTTATATTCAATATTCGGAGTTTAAAAAATAAGACTTCCTGTCGTCGTACCGAAAAACGATTTGAACTGGTAGCAATATATCAACTCTACTTTATGAATATGCAAAAACATTGCTATGTCAAAATTTGATCGTAGTGGCACTTAAGACTTTGAAGTTTTGGCGGCGTAATAGCCAATCAAACAATGCAAGAAAATGCTTTCGTAAGCCGTCAGGCGGACGCGCGCGCGGAACCTTTAGATGTGCGGTAACAGATTTGCTGATTAAATTATCTTGAATTCGGTTCAGTTTTTTTCCATACGTTTCCTTGTAATTTGATCACGTCTTTTAACGACAAACATGTGGGCAATGTAAACAATACTAAATCGTGAATAGGATGCTAACAGGTGATCCAGTCATACACAAGAGGTCTCAGGGCATCATATCAAGGGAGCTGTGTCACGATGGAGGACACGTCTTTATGTTCCGGGTGGCTTCCAGAGGCTCGAACAAATAAAAGGCGAAGAAACGCGAGAGAAGAAGAAAGCCTCTGGTGTTATCCGTTGAGAACCTCACTTCAGTCCATGCGCTGCGTTTCATATCAAGAAAAACACGTCAAACCGGTTTTATTAGGCCAATGAACATTACCGTTACATCCAACACTTAAAGTTGCGCCTGGTAATGAGTATATAGATTATCCAAATTATATCAAATTCTGGACCTAATGTTGGCATGGAAGTGAGATTCTCAACGGATAACACCAGAGGCTCCTCTTTTTCTTCTCTCTCGCCACTTTATACAATTTGATCTATGTGAAAAGAAATGTTCGAGCGTGCATTATATAGAGGATATTACATGGCCGTGCGGAGATACCGATTTTATCTTCGAGTGTTGATTAAATATCTTACGAGTGAGCGCAGCGAACGAGTAAGATATTTCATCAACACGAGAAGATAAAATTTGTATCTCCAAGCGGCCATGTAATGTTCTGTTTAATATATCGTTATCGATGAAATACCAGTTTCAATCTGCTACTAAAAAGGCTAGAAATCTTTGAAAGCAAGTCATATTTTCAAAAGTGATATATTCACGTGTGATATCACTTTTTAGAAAGAGATATACACTGGTATTTCATCGAAAATTATATATTAAAAGAAATTATCAAATGCCTTGTCTCCAACCCAAATTTTACAATCCTGACTCTAAACAAAAACTTTACCTTAACAAGAAGTGCATCACTGTTCTCGCCTTTCAAGTCGACAAACGAGTATAACTTGTTTTCCTGACTCTAAACAAATACTTTACCTTAACAAGAAGTGCATCACTGTTCTCGCCTTTCAAGTCGACAAACGAGTATAACTTGTTTTCCTGACTCTAAACAAATACTTTACCTTAACAAGAAGTGCATCACTGTTCTCGCCTTTCAAGTCGACAAACGAGTATAACTTGTTTTCCTGACTCTAAACAAATACTTTACCTTAACAAGAAGTGCATCACTGTTCTCGCCTTTCAAGTCGACAAACGAGTATAACTTGTTTTCGACACTGCCTCGTGTTTGTTTTTTCCATGCTGCATCCGTAGTATCAGACGACTTGCACGAACGGCAGTTTCCCATCACGGGGTAGCTACAGAAGTGATAAAGTGAGTTAGGCCATGTTCACACTATTGACCTCATTCATAAAGGCATCAAAGCGAGGCTAGTTGTACCCGCTTGTCACAGTAATGGCAAAATCTACAGTCGATGGTGGAATGTTAATTTCCTTATAACTCTGAATTTCTAACGGGACCTGAAACAACCATAGGGGCTGATCAAAGCCAGAACTCGGCTAATCCACAGATCGAATTGGAATTTAGCGTGTTCGTTTTTGTGGAGGGAGGAAAACCGAAGAACCCGGAGAAAAACCTTCGGAGCAAGGGCGAGATACTAACAAATTCAACTCACATTTGGCGCCGCATCCGAGGATCGAACTGGACCACAGAAGTGAGAGACGGAGCGCTTAACCACTGCGCTACCTCGCCTCCTCGAAAACACAAATGAGCACAACAGTGCGGTATGACAGAAACGGATAAATTTCTGACCGGCTCGAATTTTTCGATCTCTGGGACAACTGGCCTCGTTCTGATACCATTGTTACCAGACTTCTTACCGCGCGGTGGTGAGATATGAATGAGGTGTATACCGGATAGGTTTTGTAAGAAAACTAACGGATAGGCCGAATCTATTTGCCGTAGCACGGTGGGCATAAATGACCCCAAAATCGCCAGGGTTGGTTTATTTGTCTATATCTTCAAGACTTTCAACAGTACAATAATGATTTTTCATGGAGAGGTTTAGAGCGCTAAACAAAATAAAATGTTGTGTTTTGTGGTAACGCGAACATCTTAATGACGTCACAATGACGTCATTTATCCTTTTATAATAGGTTTCTCCATATTTTCAAGTAGCCGTAAGATACTAAAATGTTACATTTTTCAATTCTCCTCTTGTTGGGAACAAAGAAATCGAAAACCCTATTTCGATTGGTTAAGAGGGAGAAAAGTTATTTAATTTTGAATTTTCGTAATTTTCCCGCCAAATTTTGGCGGGAAATAAACACCATAAAACCATTTATGAAACATATTTCTTCAAATAACTTTTGGAGTTTTAAATATTATTACATGACAATCTAGAAACTTTAAGAAGACCTTAGTACCTAAAATCGTATGTTTTTAGAATTGTAATTTTTAATAGTTAAATGCTTTCAAGGTTACATTGAATAAACGTAAACGTCACTATGACGTCATGAGTATTTGGAAACGCCCTCTAAATATAGGCGAGTGAGCATTGTATCTATATCTTTTTAACAATGCACTTCTAACGCACTAAGTAGTTGTAATATCGAGTTTTTGTTTTTCTTTTACAGTGGAAAGCCCCATTTATGTAAAACACATTACGTCACAGATATGACGTCATGAAAATATTAAATCCTTAATAACTTCGGGAATATTTATCATAGAGACTTCAAAATTGTGCCAAAGAAAAACGCATCGCCATATCTTCGTTATAGCGTACTTTACTTTAAACGACTATTTAAAAAGGAATTTGACCAAAAAAGGAGCTTACTCTTATGACGTCAAAATAATGTCATTATCTAAAACTAATTTAACCAGAACCTTAAATTTTACTTGCATAGTAAACTGTGAAAATGTTATTCAATTTCAGAGAGAATTTAGGAAATAGTGCCATTTTATCTAATTTTGGTCACACTCAACCCTGGCGATTTCGGGGTCATTTATGCCCACCGTGTAGCTATGTTGCGCCGCTCCAGTCTAGAAAGTGATATACGTTGTGATATACGGTTTTGTGCCGCTCCGCTCCCGCCTGTTCACGCTACAGCGAATTTGTTTTTGTGCCGACACAAAATCTATTCGGTAGTGACAGGAGCCCATTACCAGGAGCGTACCTATGTGATGGGTAGCGTACCTATGCGATGGGTAGCGTACCTATGCGATGGGTAGCGTACCTATGCGATGGGTAGCGTACCTATGTGATGGATAGCGTACCTATGTGATGGGTAGCGTACCTATGTGATGCGTAGCGTACCTATGTGATGGGTAGCGTACCTATGTGATGCGTAGCGTACCTATGTGATGGGTAGCGTACCTATGTGATGCGTAGCGTACCTATGTGATGGGTAGCGTACCTATGTGATGGGTAGCGTACCTATGTGATGCGTAGCGTACCTATGTGATGCGTAGCGTACCTATGTGATGGGTAGCGTACCTATGTGATGCGTAGCGTACCTATGTGATGCGTAGCGTACCTATGTGATGGGTAGCGTACCTATGTGCTGGGTAGCGTACCTATGTGATGGGTAGCGTACCTATGTGATCGGTAGCGTATCTATGTGATGAGTAGCGTACCTATGTGATGGGTAGCGTACCTATGTGATGGGTAGCGTACCTATGTGATGGGTAGCGTACCTATCTGATGGGTAGCGTACCTATATGATGGGTAGCGCCCATAGCAAAGTAGACGATGTGGCTATATATAGTCGCGAAGTTCTTGTATGAGATTACTTTTTCTTTTGTTCTCTTGCGCTTTAGTATTTTTAGCAGTTTGAACCGTGTTAACTACATTTTTCAGTGCGATCTTGATTGGTTAAAAGTGACGGTCTTTGTTTCTTCTCGCGCGAATCACAAAGCTAAAAATAGCTACATCATTTGTTCTGCTTTTGGACAGACCTAATCTGGGAGATGCACGCTCCTGGTAATGACCTAATGTGGGAGATGCACGCTCCTGGTAATAACCTAATATGGGTGATGCACGGTCCTGGTAATGACCTAATATGGGTGATGCACGCTCCTGGTAATGACCTAATATGGGTGATGCACGCTCCTGGTAATGACCTAATGTGGGTGATGCACGCTCCTGGTAATGACCTAATCTGGGAGATGCACGCTCCTGGTAATGACCTAATATGGGAGATGCACGCTCCTGGTAATGACCTAATATGGGAGATGCACGCTCCTGGTAATGACCTAATATGGGTGATGCACGCTCCTGGTAATGACCTAATATGGGTGATGCACGCTCCTGGTAATGACCTAATATGGGTGATGCACGCTCCTGGTAATGACCTAATGTGGGTGATGCACGCTCCTGGTAATGACCTAATCTGGGAGATGCACGCTCCTGGTAATGACCTAATATGGGAGATGCACGCTCCTGGTAATGACCTAATATGGGTGATGCACGCTCCTGGTAATGACCTAATGTGGGAGATGCACGCTCCTGGTAATAACCTAATATGGGTGATGCACGCTCCTGGTAATGACCTAATATGGGTGATGCACGCTCCTGGTAATGACCTAATATGGGTGATGCACGCTCCTGGTAGTGAACATGCATGACTTGGGAAAAGGTTTATGAATTCATAGTGTTCTCTATTCCCAGGAGAACGTTCGGCAATATGAGTCAGGAGACATTTTCCTCCGAGTGTAATCTTACAATGCGACTATCGAAATCGGGGCCACTTAGACAAAACTTAACGAGAACCAATCACATGCAATACGATGTCTTTAGTTCTCTTTATCTAAGTGGCCCATAGTCGCACTGTAATATCCAGGTAAAATTCATAACTTCTCGCCGTATACATCACATTACATCAACATACGACCAAGAGAGCATAAGTAAGAGATGGAATCTCGTAGTGTGGGGTGTGCGATGATAATGTCGAATAAAATCTATTTCTAGTAACCGGAAGCAGTTGAAGCAAAGTGGGCGCCCGCGCGACAGCTAAACAGATGGCGCGAAAATATTGGCCATCAAAAGCCGGCAAAATATTTTTCGCAATTTTTTCAGTTGTCGCACGCGCGCGCGCCCATTTTGCTCCAACTGCTTCCGTTGACTAAAAACAAGCGCGCTTATTGGAGATTCCCTCGCTCTTACTTATGCCCTATTGATACAACCCATTACTAGGCATTATAGGTGGTTTCGATAAATGTTTTCAAAGACGTTAAAAGTATCTCGCAAGTGTTCTATCTTCCTGTAGTTTTCTTACTTTTAAATTTGATAACTTTGGGAATTTCAGGATGAAATCATATAATGTGTATTTATCTCTATTTCCGAGAGAGTCGTGGACATGCATAGGAACGAGTTATTGTTTACTTCTGTCAATCAAAACTAGTTGTACGTTGACCAGATTTTACTCAGTGATAAACTTGTAATGGCTTATTATGCATCTGTTCCTTTTCTTTGGCAGAACAATTTTTTTAGTATGCAAGTGAGTTTCACTTCTGCTACGACCAAGTCGGAGCATGTTCGGGTGCTGAATTATCGCAGTGGAACTGCACATTAAGCGCCACGTCAGACCCTTTGTTAGCTAGACTGACAATAGGTTTTGCACGTTCAGCCTCGAACTGAGCAGTTTCAGAACGAGTTTATACTGGCACAAACAGGTTTTTATCCTCCTGGCACTCAACACGGCTAACATGTGAGAAGAGTCAATTCGGTGACGTCACGTAAATTTGTTTATTTCACACACGAAGGGAACGCCGGGTAACTAGGACTAATACTTTACACGCGACGATAGATTTCTCGAATTTGATTGGCTGAGAACAGCTATATTTATGCTAAACACCGGTGCCAAATTGTGTAATACCAGTGCTGAATCATATCAAGATACCAGTGCTAATTCACGTAATACCTCAGATGTGAACAAAATCCATGCAATCAGGTCTCATGAATTGAATTGACTGAGAGGGCGGCAGTCTTTACAAACTTCTCGAATAACGTAGGACAATAAAATAATGACATTCCTACATTTAGTCCGGAAAAAGTTGACAATTGAAGCAAAATGCTTTGAATAATAACACAACAAAAAGCACAAATACGCCGTGGACGAATATAGTTAACAGGAAATCATATGGTGTTCTCGTGCAATTCGTGAGGTTTTTCAAAGAGCTCAAATTACATTCGCCCTACAAGCTCGTGCAATTTTTATACTCTTTCCAAAACTCGCTTATTCAAATGAATCCCGAATTCGAACTGCATGCACTCGATATCATGATTACTTATAATATGGCATATAAAAGACAATCGGTTTATATGAGAATCGGGTGTCAAATATTTAGCCATAAAAATTCTTTTCCGGGTCATGACCATCCCCAAAAGTCAAGATAAGTAGCAAAAGATTGGCTGGTGATAAAATTTCAAGGCTGGATTTATCACATATTTGTCGTTAAAAGTACAATCAAATTACAAGCAAACGTAAGTCTGGTTCCCACTACTCACTAGCGACGGAAGCGAAGGAAGTAGAAGCGAAGGTAGAAGGTTATGTTCTAACAGGGGGTTCTAGTGAAAATGAACACGACGGACGCATAAGCCTCGTTCAGAAACGAAAACCTCGCTTGCACGATATATATACATTACTAAATACTAATTTTCGTATTCACCAATAGTCCCTCCGCCATTTTGAATATTTCATGTAAAGTGTCATGAAAACGAGGCTAGCGGTGACTTGTCCGCGAGTATTGAGCAAACAAGGTAACTATCTTTACAACAGATCGAGAAATGTGCCATACAATCGTGTAATATTTCTATCTACAGTACTTTGACAGCTGTCGTAGCGTCGCTCGAGCTAGTCACCGTTCGCCTCGTTTTCATGCAGTTTCACACTTTACATAACAATGGTGGTAGGAACTGTGAGGGGGGTATTGTTCCACTCGTCTGATAATGATGTTTACGATTATTCATAACATTATCGATATAGACAGCAAATCGTATCGAAAATTCTCTAATGAGTCACGTACAAGAGGCAACCATAAACTCAAACTCCAAATCCAACAAAGCACAAAGGACATTGTCAAGTACTGTCTTTTCCCTAGGACCGCTATGGACTGGAATAGCCTTCCAACAAACATTGCTACAATTTCATCCCTAGATAAATTCAAGTGTGAACTCATTGAACTTATTCACTAAGGATACTTATTATTGAATTTAAGAGTTTATTATTTATTCTTTTCTCATTTATTTATTTATTTAGAGATATTTTAACTCATTTTTTATATGATTGTAAATAGCTCGATGACAGTTTAAATTTAGTAGATTATTTCCTATAAGGATTGTAAATAGCTTATTTTTTAAATATATTAGTATTATTTTATAGTTAGTGTGATGCCTCACGGCTTTACTGATATGACTTAATAAATGATGATGATGATGTTACATGTCACGAAAAAAAATCAAGTCAAAAGTTGGTTGAAAATGATACTAGTAACATCACTCGGATCCTCCGAAACGGCATTTAATTAGTACCTTAAGCTACCTGTTAGTTTAACAGATTCTTTAGACAAACAAGTGTACTTGACCCTCGATTAGTTTACGATGATTCTGGAATAATCACGATTCTAGCTATGACAACAAACGAAGTTTCAATGAAACATACACTAAACCACTATTTCGCGGTGTTTTCAGCACTTTAAAATATTCAACTTTAAGTTTTTTTAAGCATTGCATGGATTGCGGTTCTAAAGGTTTTGCAGAATTTGACACACGTATTTGTTATGTTACTGGTAGAATTAAAACCATTGGACTATTCAAACAGAACGAGGTTTCATAAATCGGAGGGCAGCAAAAATAAGTAGTTTTGTTGTTGTTCAGTCGGCATGGTTCAACCATTTCAAACTCTAGTGCAATTCAAAACTTGTTGTCAACCCTGATAGTCACGTTAACTCGGTACAGAGACATAAACTTGTATCGTTGTAAACATTAGTTGAATTAAATTATAACTCGAATATCTATTTCCGCTTTCGCCAAGGCCGATAAATCGTCGGCTCGCTCTAGATAAAAACAATTCAGGGAAACGGTGAGCAAAAGTAGCCGTAATCATTATTTGTAACAACATACTAAGTATTTCTGTACAGTAATACTAGTTTACACGTGAAGCCGGCTATATGAACACACCTGACACACTTCAAGCCCTGAATCCATACCTTAAATGACAAGTTCCTTTCGCTTCGAAGACCTCATATTCCTCAGGAAACTGAACTCCAATTCGGATTCTTTGATGTGATACTGGTTCAAACCCTCTGAAATTCGAGAAATAATGTGATTTTCAAGCGATTCGCTGAACAACTGTCCGCCATTTTGTTGCTAGCCAACTAGAGACTCGTGAACGGCCGAGGTTTTGCACGGAGTTATGAATATTTTAGTGTTCTTTTATGCAGAGTATTTCAATGCGTGACAACAGCATAATAAATGTTGAATTGTTCTCAATTGCTTAGAACATAATCAGTGGTCACCTAAGTGGAACAGGCTTTAGATCGGAGTTTTCATATTCTGACTACACTGACAAGAGACTTCATAAGTATAGTTTATTGTGGGATAGTCGCCAGACAACTCCGTACTACAATACAATTAACTAATATAAATTGTATTCCTAACTAATGGCAACTGCCAGATACGAAAAAAAACACCCTGGGGTTGTGACCAAAAAACGTGGGGAAATGCGGAAACGTACTCCTCGACCTATAGCTTATGCAGCGACCCGAATTCTCCGAGGGCTAGAGAACTAACAATCGACTTACTAAGTCAATACAAGGTAACCGTACTATAATCAAAAAAATAATTTAAAAAATCGAAACGAACGTGGAGCTGACTGGCCTAGAATGACTACTTTTCCCGCTCGAAGCATTATATATGCTTGAAGCATTACCCATAATGCTATAATCTCCTCCCCAAACCTCTCTACCGTGCCGGCAGAATATCAATTTCTGACTATATCGCTCCTGCGTCGCTCAAACGTCAGAAATTACATTTTTCAATGAACGGTCGAAACCTGTCCTCCGAAGCACACGTTCTTTGTGTGCGATACAACGGAACGTCTGCATATAGCCATATAGGAGGCTACCTCCCGGGGGTTGAACCAATGCGTTTAAATTTTAAGATTCCGACTTTCCGGTGCTTCATTCTCATTCAAAATTAATATTAAGTGTAGTCATTGAATATTTTCTTTCAGGGCTTCGTATCACACCAAGTTCCTTTTACTTTTAAAGTCCCCGTCAAACGGCTTCAACGTATACGTTAACATCGGTTCAACCATAGTTAATAGAGTGGAATGGTTATAAAATCCAGCGACCTTCTTTGTTATCGGTCTATGTTCTCTTTTTTCAAACATTACCGTGCATAAAACACAATAGAAATTCTAATATTTTAATCAATCAGCCAATAGAAACATGTGGGTTCAGTCGTTCAGGGACGCTAATGAACTATGACCGTGCACAATCTTTTGTCTTACCCCCTTCCAACATAAATCGGAGTGCCTTTGTTAGCGTCTTTGAAGTTTGCCGGGTTTCCTAACCATTACACTCTATTTTAAAACTATGGTTCAACATCGGTACAACATTTGTTAAAACAGAACTTGAAACCGTTTCAACACCTTTCAACAATATTTTCATGACATGTCCGAAGCGGTTTCAAGCCGGATCGGCTTTAACAAATTAAATGTTGCACCGATGTTGAGCCGATATTCTCAAACTCATTAATAATTCACGAGAGATTCATCCAATGGAGGGACTGTATTTGGTCACATGTATGGGTCTTGAAATCCGGTCAAACCCTTGTTCGAAGCTTCGTCTGGTGGATGCATCTCGACATCCAATGAAACACCAGTTCCAAATTTAACGCACTAGTGTTTGGAACAGATTTCCAACCCTAGTGATCAATATTTCTTAATCATCATATTCATGAACTACTAACTAATTACATACTGATAATCTACAAGTAAGGAGCGAAGAAGTAAAGGACGACAGAAAAAAAGTTGCCTCCACTGGAGTTCTAACCTCGACCCCTCCGACTGCCTGTACTAACTCTTGCCCACTACACTCAGGCGCGGATCCAGACCGGTTTACACCGGTTTACGGAAACCGGTCAAAATTTCCAGATTTTTTTAGTAACCTTAACATTCGATTAAAACTCTCTTTGAGAGAGGGGGAGGGAGGGGGGTTCAGTAAAATTTCCAATTTTGGAGTTTGAGTTGGGAAGTCGGAAACCGGTCAGATTTTTTTCTGGATCCGCGCCTGACACTACTGGTACGCTAGTTGAAAATTAAAAAGAATAATAAGCCATCTATTGAATAATTATATACAACAGTCAAACTGTAAACAATAATTGAAAGAAACGTATGTAAATTCTCGGTTTAGCCATTCGTAAGAGAAGTAATTTCAAACACTCATTGTTCGTGTTTCATCAGGCGTTCCAAATATTTCGAAACTGATAATAAAACCCTCGAGGTGTTCATTTCTTTTCTCAATATTTGGAACGCCTGATAAAACTGCCACCTTCAGTTGTCACTCAGCCTTTGTCGAATGAACATCTCTGTGATGCTCCGCTTGAGTGATCCCTATCAAGCACATTATTGTTAAACTTACAGAGTTCGTAAACAGTCATTAAATAACGTCTGAAGTCTTTAATAAACATCTATCTTCCCTCTGTTCATTTTGATGGCTTGTTTGATTTAAAACCTTAAAATATCTCATTTATTCATTCGCCTACGTTCTTAATTTGTAATTTGAATTTCAAATTTCGAATTCGCCATCCATGGGGCTTACTCTTTTATATCTTAATGTATCACTATACTATTGTTGCTTTATTATCTGTTACTCTTATTACAATTGGCCTAATGATTATTAATATCTTACATTCACTATATTGTCAATTCAATACTTTTGTAGTGTGACGATTAATTAGTACTTGTTATGGTTTTGTTACTTCACTTCCGGTCTGCATAATTAACTACCACATGTACAGAAAAAGAGTTGTGGAACTGTGGCTTAAATCATAATTTCTCAAGAAGAGAGAACTGTATTGCTTTTGGTACTAAATGCAAATCTTATGATAATCACTGGGCAGATAGATACTGGGGCAGAAGGGAATGTAATCCATGTGGACACATTTAAAGAATTACTTCCTGATTTTACTTGTGACAGTGGCATACCATGTAACCTCACACCAAGCAGCACGGAGGACACCATATCAAACATTATGGCAGTTGTATGCTCACTGCTACCCATCGTAACACATATGTGGAGTGTCTATTTCATGTGGTACAGTCACAAGGACCAATAATATTAGGACTACCTACATGCCAAGAACTGAAATTAGTGACACTGAATCAACTGTAAACTAGATCCTGATCAGTCTCCACCTGCAAAACCAGCAAAACGCCAGCTGAAAGGAAACCCCCAAGCAAAAACAGAGCTCAGTAAATATGAGGACTGTTTTTGTGGCATAGGATGAAGGAGAATATCACATCACTCACTCGATTCTTCAATTCCACCTGTTGTGCACCCACCACGACGTGTACCCGAAGCTCTTTGTGAACCACTAAAAAAAGAGCTTGACTCCTTAATTGTGCCAGCAAGAATTTTAGAGAAGGTCGAAAAACCTACTGATTGGGTCAACTCTTTTGTATGTGTTACAAAATCCAATGGTGCTATCAGACTATGTCTAGACCCAAAAGACCTCAATAAAAACGGGCCATTAAGCGGCCACATCACTGTACTCCAACACTGGTTGATGTTCTGTTAAAGCTCAATGGAGGTAAATACTTCTTCTTCACTCCTTCTCCGACTGATACTCACAATACATATGCAGATCGCGGCCGCGCGCGGTCTGGGTACCACATTAAAAAAGATGTAGGCGTTCCTAGCTCCCTCTTTCTTTCGTGGCGTGCTTCGGTCAACCACAACTTTTTGTTAAAGCTATTTTCAGCGTACTTTACATCGAAATACATCGTTGTCTCTCCGGGAATGGCCAACAAGACAACAGAGGAAGTAAGTTTTTTGTATTTTGATTGTTTTCTTGCATTTTAGGAGCAGGATGGCTGTGTTTTCCATCGATTTAACCGGATGTTTATCGACGGATTCAGTCACAAGAGATAAGGCATGAGTCATTGACCGCCTTTTGTATTGTCTTCTAGGACAACATAAGTGAGTCAGCCCCGATCCTATCGGCGGGAGCTGTACCACACGATTAACAGACCATCGAAAAGATGATTGCAGACTCAGTCGCAAGATCTTTGCCGGCAGTGATGGCGAATTTTTTCGCATCTGGCGGCCTACTAACTGCAGCCACTGCATCAAGTTCTGGGACTAACAGCCCAGAAACACCCGCTGTACCACAGCCAGCGGCAGTGGAGCCTTCTGTGGGATCCACGAGAGGCGATCGGTTCTTCTCAATGGAGAAACCCGCGGAGATTTCACCAGAACTTCTGGACTTAACTACCAAGGCTTTTGCAAAGCCATTGGTCAAGGACAAGTGGAAGGAGTTAATTGAGTCATACCCAGCAATTAAAGGTACTGACTGCTTCTTAGTCGCTCCAACTATGGAGGCTGGAATTAAAGAAGAATTACGGAAACGCCATGGATACTTGAAAACCAAGGAGACATTGGCGTTTGACGAAGGCCTTGCGGAGAAACAAGCCGCCTATATATCTGTCGCTAGGCCAATATTGGCAGCCTTGACTACACTGGATACACCCCAGACTGAGGGCAGTGATGACGAGGGTAGTGATGACGAGGGTGGACCAGACCCTGATGTGGTTAAAGATATGCTAGAGGACGCCCTTGTTATGCTGGGAAACGCTAACGCAAGACTTAATAACTGGCGGCAACGCCGTTTTTCTGACTACCTCACAGAGATTGGTAAGAGAACCATTCGAGAGGGGATTCCAACCGACAAGCATCTCTTTCCCCACAAATTTCATGAGAAAATACGGTCTGAGCATGACCATAGTGCTTCAAATACGAAGCTCATAAGCCAACCAAGGGAAACACGCCCCTTTGTCAACCGTTTACAGTCCTTTCGGAGCCCCACCCACGCTAGGCGGCGGGGTCGGTCTAACTTCTCCGACAGGAAAAGGAAATGGTCCAACCCAAACAGATCAGGGGGCCCTGGAAACAAGTATAACAACGGACAAGTGGACATTGAACACAATATCGGGTTACAGAATCCCGTTTGTGAGACCCCCACGACAGTGGCGGGCACGAGCAACTGTGGCCCGGAAGGGCCAACCGAAATGTCTCTTAATGGAGGCGATTCAGTCTCTGATATTAAAGGGAGCGGTCAGAGTGGTGGGACCACATCCGCAGTAATTCGTGTCAGCAATATTCGTAGTGGAAAAGGGTCAAGGGACTGGGGAGTTTCGACCAGTCATCAACCTGAAGGCCCTAAACAGGTTTCTTGTGAAAGAAAAGTTAAAAATGGAGGGGTTTCATACGGCTCGGTCCCTCCTCCGCTTGAAAGACTTCATGATGAAACTAGATCTCAAGGATGCATACTATTCAATTCCAGTCCATCCGGAGTCCAGAAAGTACCTTCGGTTTCTGTTCGAAGGGACACTGTTCGAGTTTTTCGAGTTTTTCGAGTTTTTCGAGTTTCGTAATAAATGATGATGATGAATGTCTACCCTTTGGTCTCACGACAGCTCCACGTGTGTTCACAAAGGTTATGTGCCCGATAGCAGCACGGCTCCGTTCCAAGGGACTGCGGACAGTGATCTACCTACTCAAGCATGTTAAGGCCTGGTTCATTTAACGGAAAATAGATGTACGTTAAGAAATGTTTTCTGACAGAAATAACAGTTTAAACAAAAACTAATTACACCGTAATACTAATATCAACTTCCTTAAATTTGTTAAGTGGATAGTTGTCGTATCACGTGATCGATGACGTCATAACTATATAAAATCGTTTAAGTGAAATGCGGCTGCGACGATAATATATGAATATAAAGTAACCCTGCTAAAACATTACTCCTCCTGCAGTGTTTCAGATCACGCTTAGAAAACACGACTATCATGTAAAGATAAGGAGATATTAAGGGTACAAAAAGTCACGTGACCTGTTTTGCATATGTTCGACTTAATTACTCGTTAACGAAACATTGTAGTCATCTTTTCTAAGTTGATTTAGGTAAAAGGCTTCAACCTTAACTAAACATATCCACTCATCATCCTAGCTGTTTTAAACTCGGAGCCGCGTTTTTGATTTACTGATTTCGTGTTCTAAGTCACGTGACAGACCACGTGACAGACCACGTGACACATTTTACTACACACAAACCACTTAAGGTAGTCAAGAATGGCGATACCTATTATCGTGAGAAACTTGGCGTACTTACCATACTCGGCTGTGCTGAAATAAGGGAAACAGTTTTTACCCGAAGTTTGACCCCTGAACCAGGCCTTAACATGCTTGAGTAGACGGTCTATTGATCATTCACCAACACGAACAGACACTGAGGACAATATTCCAACGTGTTCTGGATATGCTATCCAGTCTGGGATTTATGGTGAAGCCGGAAAAGTGCTCACCGGCCCCAACCAATCAATTAGTGTTCCTGGGAGCAGTGCTAAATACGGTTCAAATGACTATTTCTCTGCCCGAGGAAAAGATCCTGACGATTGTGAACTGTTGCCGCAAACTAATCAGGTCACAGGAGACGTCGTTGGGGGAGCTGTCACTCCTAGCACTGGAGATCTGGTCTCTTCTGTTGAGCAAAGGCGCTTGGGTAACGGCCCGGCACCTACCGGGTGTGTTGAATGTCGAAGCGGACACAGCGTCGAGAGAATTCAACACTCGCACAGAATGGACTCTCAACAGCCGGATCTTCAGAGAAATTACTCGCCTATATTATGTCCCAGAGATCGATCTCTTTGCTTCGCGCCTCAACCATCAGGTGCCGAACTATGTGTCGCGTCACCCGGACCCAGGGGCATTGGCAGTGGATGCCTTCCAGCAGGACTGGAGCCGCTGGAAGGGTTTCATTCACCCTCCAGTAGTACTCCTGTCTCGTGTACTTCACAAGATCCGGTCCGACAGAGCGACAGCCCTGTTGGTAGCCCCCGACTGGCCGAGCCAGGCCTGGTATCCAGAGATTCGCCTGATGCTGAGAAAGGCCCCATTTCGACTTCCCAAGGAGAAGTCACTTCTATATCTACCCTTCGAGCCAGGGACAGTGCATCCACTTTGGCACTCGCTCAACCTGACTGTATGGCCGATATCGGGAGATCCTACAAAGCAGTGGGTTTCCCACCAGAAGTAATTAAGATACTTCTGGCATCATGGTCCAAATCAACTCAGAAACGCTACCAGGGACCTTGGAGGGCCTGGTCACAGTGGTGTCTCACCCGTGGTCTTTGTCCAGTCTCAGCCCCGGTAGAGAAGGTCCTGACCTTCCTATCTGAAATAGCTGTGCAGCGTGACCTAGAATATAGGACGATTGCGGTCTACAAATCAGCAATCTCACAAGCTCATGTCCCAGTTGGACAGTCTCTCCTTGGGGAACTCCCAGTCGTTTCACGCTTTATGAAGGGGATTTTTCGTTTGAAGCCCCCAACACCGCGCCTCAGCTCTACTTGGAATGTTAAGCCCTTGTTGCTATACCTTTCGACCCTGGAGCCTATGTGTAGTTTAACTCTTAAACAGCTCACGCTGAAGCTGGTCACCCTTTTAGCTCTGACATCAGCAGCCCGCGCCCATGAACTAGTTAACCTAGATCTGAACTCGAAGTCTAAGAAAACTAGCTCTTGGGAATTTCTTCTATTATCTCATGTGAAGACCTCTAGACCGGGACATCCTCCTCGGAGAATATATCTTCCAGCTTATAATAATGACCAGAGCATTTGTGTAATTAAGGCCCTGGAGGCATACCAAGCCAGAACGGAAGCAGTGAGGAAATCATATCGGCTACTGATTTCATATATTCGACCTTACGGGACAATCACAAGCCAGACACTTTCGAGATGGCTTAGAAAGACCTTGCAGCTGGCAGGGATTGATAAACGCTTTACCGGTCACTCAATCCGGAGTGCCTCTACCACTTCTGCTGCAGAAGCAGGCTTACCATTGGAAACCATACTTGAGGCGGCTGACTGGTCCTCAGCAGAGACATTCGAACAGTTTTATCATAGACCCTCTAACAAGGGGGACTTTGCTACGACAGTCCTGAATGTAGGGTCCATCTGAACACCTTATGTATGTATATATTTATGCATATAGTTTGAGATTTACAATGACTTGTCAAGGCTAGGCCTGTTTATTGTTGGTTTTGGTTTTGTTTATTACAACCAGATGATTATAGGTTGTTACAGCTTGAATATAGCTATAGAATCGTTAAAATTACAGATGGTGTTGTTAGAGTTCCATTTATATTTGGTTAAGTTACAAGTTTCTAACAGTAAATATGGTAACATTGTTGATTCTTTATGAAGTATCACCTTATACCAAGAGTACTTATGTCAGTAACGCTACGAAGTCTGCATATGTATTGTGAGTATCAGTCGGAGAAGGAGTGAAGAAGAAATTATATTTCCCCGGAGGGTCAGTTTACTTACCTGACGGGGAGATGTCAGTAGTTCTTCGAACTCCTTTGTAGACTGATACGATCAATACAGATCCCCAGCCAGAGGACATGCTGTACCTCCCCTCCCTCGGTGTTACTGTCATTCGTTACCTCCGCACCACTCTCTCAGAGGAAGCTAGGAACGCCTACAACTTTTTTAATGTGGTACCCAGACCGCGCGCGGCCGCGATCTGCATATGTATTGATCGTATCAGTCTACAAAGGAGTTCGAAGAACTACATCTCCCCGTCAGGTAAGTAAACTGACCCTCCGGGGAAATATAATTTCTCTATCATCGATGCTCGAAGTGGTTATTGGAACATCAAACTGGATGAGCAAAGTTCATACTACACCACATTCGATACACCATTTGGAAGGTATCGATTTCATAGACTCCCTTTGGATTAGTGTGAGCACAAGACATCTTTCAGAGGAAAGTTGATGAGACATTTAGTGACCTTACGCTACAGGCGTTACTGGAACAGCAGATGATATTGTTATTGTTGGATACAAAGATGATGGCAGTGACCATGACACTAATTTACAAGCTGTCACGGAGAGAGCATGTGATACAGGATTACGGTTTAACCCTGATAAGTGTTTTATCAGGTGCACTGAAATTCCATTCTATGGTCATATTTTGAGTGCAAACGGCCTACAGACTGACCCCTCTAAAGTGGAAGCCTTTATCGACATGGGTCCTTCGGCTTGCTTAAAGGACTTGAACAGACATTTCTAGGAGCCACACAGTATCTTGGTAGGTTCATATCATGTTTAGCATTATTGCAGCCCCACTATGGGACCTAACCAAGAAGACCAGTGTATTTATCTGGAGTCCTGAACACCAAGCAGCTGTCAACATTGTAAAACAGGCAGTTTTTTCATCAACATCCCTGAAGTACTTCAACAGCAAGAAGCCAGTTACGATACAGGTCGACGCATCCCAGCGTGGCCTTGGTGCGGTAGTTCTCCAGGATCGAGAACCAGTTGCATTTGGAAGAAAACTTCTAACAACAGACACTGAGCCACGATACTCGAACATTGAAAGGGAAATGCTAGGAGTAGTATATGGATTGAGGAATTCCACTACTATGCATATGGTCGACCAGTAACGGTAGAAACGGTACACAAACCCCTAGAGTCCATATGCAAGAAGCACTTAGCCAGTGCCCCTCCTCGCATCGCCAGAATGCTACTTCGTATATTCAGAAGTATAATGCTAAAGTGAAGTGTGCCTCTTGCTAGGATACACCTATCGCTGATTCACTCTCACGAATCAGCCCGAGTCCAGGTGAAGAGGACCAGGTCTGGACATATCTGTACATGAGTTACACCTTCATCTGAATGCGAGTCCAACCAGCCTCAGCCAGATCAGAGAAGAAACAGCTAAGGAGCCTTACGTGAACTCATAACAATTGGATGGCCCCCAGCAGATCTGAGTGTCCAGCACAGCTCCATGCATACTGGGATTACCGCGACGAGCTTACTGTCTCTGATGGTTTCATCCTCAAGGAATTAAGGAGTATCATCCCTAAAACCTTGCAAGTTGATGTACTGAACCAACTGCAAACTACGTGCCAAAGTATCAGCCGGTTTTGGGCTAATATCAACCAGGACATTGAACAAATGGTAAAGGGTTGTTTCTCTTGCCAACGTCATCAGAAGGAAAACAGAAAGGAACCTCTCACTCCTCATGATGTAGCCAAGAAACCTTGGCACACTCTAGCATCTGATTTTTTTTTTTTGAATAACTCCCGCTATTTGCTTGTAGCTGACTACTTATTCCAGTGAATAAGTGCTCAGCAATGGACGATATCGCAACTCCGCCGTCGCAGTGCACTCTGGGATGGATATCTCAGTTTTCCGATTGTGTTGTTGGGCGGCCATCCTGGATTTAACAATGGTAGCTGAGATATCCATCCCAGAGTGCACTGCGACGGCGGAATTACTTCTCCATTCATCGATATTTAAATCTTATAGTCCGTTGAGTATCCTCATTATCTGGTCTCGCGTGCTTATTTCCTGACCTCATTTGCATGTACGTGCGCGATTCCTTTTTCAATTAGGTTAATTACTCCGTTATCTATTGTTAACATTCCGTTATTCCAACGTCCGTTCAGAACCACACTGTAAGAAGTCCTGATCAAGGCGCTAGCTTGCAAACCGAAACATCGACAAAACATATATTAAAACACTTATCCGTACCGCTGGTCATCTCCAGATATCTATTACATTTAACCCGAATTTTGCCTCCACTACACAATAAGATAGACACAGCTGTGTTAGGTCATGTTGGCCAGGCGAGCCAAACACATTTTATTAAAGGGGCGCCCGTTTCAGGTTCCAATTTTGATGCCACTGAAAATGGCCGCCAAGCCAAAGTTCCTCAGTTCCAGTGAGAATGATTTAAAAAAAATACGTACAGTAATCAACAGATCATATCCTGATTACCTTAATTTGTTTAATTCAGGAAAGGAAACTCTGGTATAGCTTGTTAGGTGCGCAAAGAAAAAGTGCTCGGGAAGATTCTTCAAGGTAAAAAGGGTAGGGGTGACCGTCGGAAAACCTCGAAAATACCCTATAAAAATACCAAACCATGAAAAATGTTCCACCCTAAAATGTACCTCATGGTCTAAAAATCACCCTGAAAAATGGATTTCGCTTGGACAACCCCTAAAAAATACTAAATCGCCGATTTCAAACCCTAAAAAATACGACGATCACCCCTACCAGCCGAATATAGGAACCCCCCCACCCCACCGCCCGGGGGAAAAGTGCGTGAGACGGTCCTTTAATCATTACTCTATATTATATTGTTTCACTTCTTTCTCCGTTCTACTTACATCCGAAGTCAACAAAGTTATTTTCTACATTGTAGCATTACCGGATATACGTATACGAAAACCCTTCAAAAACCGCACCGTTTGGACAAAACTGGGAACGTGTACGAAACCAATGCAGTGCTGCTATCTTTGGGATTTTAAAGTTCCTTATTCATGCTTATTTCTTTTACTTCACATAGCAGGAATAAAAATAAACTTACTGCAAGGCTGACCGTAGACCGATTCAAATTACTAACGGGCCCCTATTTATTATAACTTATACATTACCCATAATTATCTGCACCTATCTCTCCAGGCTTAATTCTGTTTCGTGCCAGCAAAATAATATTTTTTGCCAATATCGTTCCTCGACTGGCATAAATTACATTTTCCATTTAATCGCTACGATCGCTGAGTATTTTTACAGCGATCATATGGAAATCCTTAGGCAGATCAAGAGGGTTCGGGGGGTTCGATCGAAGTCCCCTTTCTCTCACTCGCTCACAAAAGACAACAAGGAAATTGCCAAATGATTTTGGTGCTCGCGTCACACCGACACCAGGCTATAGCTTGACCGCGAGTGCCTCGAGTCAATTTTCGTGGGTTTTGTTTCCATCGGCTTTTTGCTCTACACTTCAGTGTATGCCAGAGGGACACGAGGAAACGAGAAGGAAGATAAATCGGCGGGAAAATGTCTCCAATGTTAAATAAATAGTCACCACGGTGTAGAGAAGATTTGATATTTTTATTTCTAAACTTTACAATAATTCTGAAGCAATAAAATTACCCTTCAATGAACTAAATGTTAATTTGATTATATTTTCAGTATTAAAATAGGGCCGGATCTGATTTATCTTTTTTATTTTCCAGTTCAGACCACATGGTCTTTTCTGTACTTTGTCGTGTGCTATACGACTACTGTACTCAGGGGAGACGGGTCAGTAATACGTATTCCATATATGGTAATTACTGGACAAGCAGATAACAAGCGAATAGCAACCCCAAGTCTCATTTACAGACACGAGGCTTTGATATAATCAAACGTTTTAAATCTACAAGAAATCCTAACCCATACCAAAAAAATTCCCCTAACCGGTCAATAAACCTGAGTTCCTGGGTAAACGATGAGGTTTTAGGGCTAATTTGGGGCAAGGGTAGAAGAGAACGGATAAAAGAGAGAAAAATGTTAGTTGACTGGGATTTGAACCTTTAAGGCGAACGTCCTAACCACAACACTAAACAACCAGTCACGCTCGCTTTGTGACAAATTTTGTTACATAACGTGTCAGTCAAAATCGGGGCCACTCTTCGCTTGTCAGGGACCGTTATCTGCTTGTCCAGCCAGTACCTGCCTCAGGGTGACCCGGAGTGCGGGTCAACTTGTTCTCACTTTGGCTCGTCTATCCAGGCCAACTCGGGTCACGCAGAGCATGCGCAAATCAATATTACGCGCCCAGACTCGATCAAAACAGAGTTGTCCCGGGCACCCGCAGGACAACTTTTCTTCCATATAAACAGGCCTAATAGGCCCTTTGCAGCTAACAAATCATGTGGTTGTACTGGAGAGCAAAAAATATCTGACTTCATTTATCCAAAGGCCTTGTACGAGATCGGTAGTGCTATTAGCAAAACCTATTTGTAAATGCTATTTTCCAGCTCCAATTTATTGTCGATCTTTCTAAAACTGCGTTTTTAAAAATAGCTTGCTCTCCAGCATCCATGGCAACGCCTTTCCCATGGGGATCACGAGCCCAATTCATTCGTTAACGAAGTATTATATCAGCACGTGACTGTTAGCTGCAAAGGGCCTATTAGCTAGAGACAATGCGTAAAACGCGGACGACTGGAACGAGTCGAAATAAACCAGCAAAAGTTAACCTTTGTAACTAGTACAAATCTTTCCTCTTTCCTCGCTTTCTCTAAGAAACGCGTAAGAAACAATTGTTGATCCTGACTCGCCCCAGTCCTGTGCGTTTTACTCATTGTTCCACTGAAACTCCGAACTCTCTTATCAGTGGTCAAGGGTGCATGGCCATTGCTTTAAGCCCTAGTAATTGCGTAACGTGTCCTAACCTTCCTGAATGCTCTCTTATCACGATAATAATATCCACAAGGCTATTAGAGCAAACACGAGATAAATCCCTAAAGTATAGTAGTCAAAGTACGGTGAGGTAGGATCCTCTAGGTTCCAGTCCTCAAAAGTCCTCGGCCGACATGTCTCCGTCTTCAAGCCATGGTGTAGCTTACCTTTAACTAAGGCCATACAAACTTGACAGAATAAAGGATACCGTGGCTTCCACCATCTCCCTATGGTAGTATTGCTAATATCCCCAATCCCTTTCCACTTCCATTCGAGATATTTATTGTACGCGGTCTCGTTGTTCATGAGAAATGTTAAGTAGTCAGCGAGATGTTTCGGACTCTCGAAGTCCCGTGCTTTAATGATAGAGTCTTTAAGGTTTCCTGGGAGGAATTCATCGACTTTATCTGTTCCCATGTAAACAGGCACTGAACCTGATGTTAATGCATGGTACAGTCGATCATCGACAAAATAGTCGCAGTCTTGGTTCATAAACACCAGCGAAAACTTGTAATACCTGGAAAGAATTAACTTGTGCTCCTTGAAAACATATCGGTTGTTGATTTTACCATATAATCCTATGAGGCCGTCCTTGTTCCGTAAACAAGCGCCGTAAGAGTCAACCTGTACATGTCTCATGAGCTGCCTCATATACTCTGTCCTCACAGGCTCACATTTGGAGAAAACGGCTAAGAGACCCCCGAGTCTTTTATTAAAGGCCACAGGTGGTGTTAACTCAGGCATAGGGTAAATCGGAGCGGGAAAATCGGCGTCTAAGCGATAGCTTATCAACATGTTAAATTTAGCCATTAGTTTGGAGTCTGTTAGCGAGGGCGTATACACTGGGTTTTCATTCGTTTGTAGTATCCATGGCGCAAGGTGTTCAAATGGCGGTAAATTCCATATATCGGGTTCACGTGCGTGGATGACGAAAGCGCTGGCTTCACCCGCACGCGCAGAATCGCTCGAAAGTTCGCACGGTACGGGACATTTATCTTTCGGTCCCGCGTAAAAAAAAGGCCAGAAATGCGAATGGTTAACTCCTGATTTCTGTACAGGAACTTTGTGTCCTCTAACGCCCGACCAGTAAAGAATCAACTTTCTCCTTTGGTGTTTAGGGAAATCTGTGAAGTTTAAATCCTGCATCGATAGAGTCGGTGATTTTTCAGTTGCTTGTAACATCTCTTTGCTACCTGTATCTCTCTTCACAGGTCTTCGATTTGCTAATGTTTCTCTGTAGAGTCTTTCATTGTAATACTGTAAAACAAATAATGACGATTTGAGCAGAATAAGTCCTAAAAACGCCGCCGAGAACGATTTCCTTTTGGATGAAATCCGAAACCCCATTCTTGCTTTGACACAAAAACGCATAGCTATGTTCAAATCAAAAAAACTGTAATGCCTCCAGCACATTATACGAGAGAAGACAGCGTGACAATGATGTAATGTTAGTCACGGACCACCAACCGTGACACGTACCGGTGCTTCTTATATTTTCCTTATTGTAAACTTGCTGGTAGTACAAGAAGCAGCACCAAAAGTTTGAACAAAATTCCAATGCAATGAAGTAATCTTTTCAGCTTCACTAAACGAAAGTGCTCTGAACACTACACAAATATTTAGAGTCCTAACATTTCGTTGAATGTTAGGAGTAAATTTCTCACCGTTTTCAATCCATTTGTTTGAGAGTACATTATAAAAAAACTTTTTTAAACCTTCGTGGAAATTACTTCAACAGCGCGTGAAATAACCAACACGTTTTTAATGCCTGGTGGAATTCTCATAGCATGCATGTGTTGAAAATTGTAGTGAAACAAAAAATGGTCAATCTCTAATAGACAAAATAACACAAAGGAAAACAATAAAATTAGTATCTAATTCTCTATTTCACGGGTTTTGTAAAATCACTCTATCGCTTTGTCAAAATAAAAAAACTGATGCAGTAAATTTACAAAATATTGCTTGATGCTGCGTTCAACACTTTTTTGAGTGACAAACGCAACAGGTTTGAAAACAGAATACACTCAACAGCCACCAACACTGATATTAAATAAAACAGACGAACGGAGAAAAGAATGTTTACATTATAATTGGCTTGTTTTTATTAGGCATTGATCATTAGCGCAGTTGTTCTTATCACCTGTAAGTAGAACGCAAACTTAAGTACGTTAAGGCCTGGTTTTGACATGAAAACTAGACTAGAATGATAATTTTCAATTTTAAAGTGCCACAACGACGAAATTCGACCATTTTCTTTTCTACTCTTTTGTCTTCCAAAACGCCGTCACAGTGTCGAAAATATCCAAATCATTGAAAAATATTACCAATGGACCAAATTAACCTATGAATTTTGCAGAGAGTTTACCGTCGAAATCACGTCCGCCATTACTGGTGTATTCTAAATACTTCGAGATTTTAGACCAGCGGTTTGCTGTTGTGACGTCATTTTCTAAACGCGTCGCTCTTGTACATGCGTATTTCCATTCAAAACTTCGTTCTTTCCTTTTTGGAAAAAAATAGTATGAACATGTACTTTACTTATAAGTTCGTGCGAAAGTTTGTGTGAACGTAGCCCCGCATGTTGCTGTGTTGAGAAGATGACGTCACGTCAGCTGCAAATAGACCATTTTCTCAGGTATGCGCACGCAAATTGGCCCGCCAAATCACTTTTTGAACAATAGCCGCCAATTTTTGAATAATAGCCGATAATTTGAATAACAAAGGCTGTCGCATCAGAACGAGTCTAACAAAAGCTAACAAAACTCACAGCCCTTCAGCTTCGTCAGAGCAAACAAGCTTGGATTTAGTATTGGTTGAAATAATAGGGAGGGTTATAGAAAACCACTACGTGATTCCCACGTGAAATATTTACCGGCACGTCAAACCTGTTGCGTGCGCATACTTGAGAAAATGGTCTATTAGCTCTATCATGGCTCTGTCACGGATTGAACGGGTTCGAGTAATTAATGGCGGACATAAAAACTCAAGATTCCAACCCTCAAAAATAAGTGTTCCCGTCGTCCTATCAAAAAAACGGTGTGGGTAGGAAAAATAGAGCCACTTTACTTTACCATTACGCAATCGTAGCACTATAAGTATCTACCTTTTTTACCAACTTCACCAAATTATGCACTCATAACTTCCATATTTTGGCAGTAATCCTGTACCGCTCGAGACCTGTATTCTGATTGCACGATTATACTGTAGCTCTATTGTTTTCTTACTGCACGTTCTAAAGGTTAGGGTGTTTTGTATTGTTGGGAAAGCCAATGCTGTGGCTCGTTTCGAGCGGTACTTTGGAGACACAATTATGCAAATTAGGTGTCACGTGACCCGTCTACAGGCTTAGGTTTTATTTAAATTTTCAATAGCAAATGGCGTAAGGAGTATTCTTGTCGCGTCAAGGTACAGTTTTCCTGTTTCTCTGATGCCTGCCTTTAATATTCTGCCCTCACAGTAAGACATATTTTTATCCATAAGGGGATATTGAGCAAAACAGGTCACGTGATCTTGTACTCGATTTATTGATCAGCGGTTTTCTCCTTACCGATAAATAAAAATCATGGTGAGGGCAGATGTCTCCAAGTTCCCAGTATTTTAAAACCAAAACAGTCCTTAAAGGAATTGTTCTCATTGCCCCATTTGCTGCTGACCGTTCACACGAGGAAGGGTCACGTGACATTTCACATGAGGAAGGGTCATGTGACATTTCACATGACTACAGTTTGCACTTTAAAGCATTAAGGTTCACGAGTTATGTCAGTATGTGCAATTTTTAAAAGATTCGCTTAAAACCAATTTCATAACAGATATAATCAATGTTAGCCGTGTTTTTGTCTTGAGTGCATATCAATGATTAAAGATCAAAGTGGAAAACAAAATGGCCGACACAGGATATTTTTTTTTGTCATTTTCGTTTAGTGAGGAATCAAATTTCAATGACGCCATTTAAGTCACAAGCTAATTCTGGTTTATTTTGCTCGGGTTTTATGTCAACTCAACTTATTAAAGTATATTTCAATAAGATTGCAAAGAGCAAATGTCTGACGCTACCCTGGGTACCAGAGGTTCTATACTCGGGCTTGTTCAAAAGTAAAAGTACGCGTTACTCGCTCAGAAACAGTGAATTCGATATTCCTAGGTTTGAAACAGTTAGTTATGGAAAGCATTCAATTAGATACTTGGGACCATTTATATGGACAAAGCTTAGGCCTAGTCTTAGGACTGTGTCCAGTCTAAATTCGTTTAAACATAATATACGAAAGTTAGATATATCAAGCTTAATAGATAACAATTCTTACTGCTGCATATTATGCAGCTCATGATATAATTAGCTCTGCATATAAATTTTTAGATTTTATAATATATTTAAGTATAGTTATAGTAGATTTTAAAATTGTACATAACTCTAGGTTACTTTTTATCTTATTTTACTCTATCTTTTGTTAAAGTGTCCCCCATTAGCTGAACAGCTAAATACATTGACACTGTAATAAAGTTATTATTATTATACTGCCTCCCTTCGCGAAAGTTATGCGCCGAGGAGCGAAGCGAGATAGTCGCTTTCGTCACTTCGCTCCTAGACTCTCGTCGTTTCGCTCCTCGGCGCCTAACTTTCGCGAAGAGAGGCAGTCTGATTAACAACTGAAAAAAAATACTCAATTCATGTACTTATTAGCAAATTCGACGTAAATGACGTCATTTCAAGGATTTGTAACGCATTTTAAAGCAATATTACGACCATAAATCACCCAAAAATGATTGAACAAGATTTAAAACACTGTACTGCACCCAAATCAACGATTTCTGGCTGGGGCTCATAAACTCTTCAACGTACTTGAGAATCATCATTACGGCACTGCGTCTGCGACACATTCAGCATATACACCTATTGCAAATAAAGGTTGTCCCGGTCAAGCGACAAACGACATTCCCAGACCGAAATGGATTGTAATTGTAGCTGAAAGTCTGTTAAAACATATGCCCGGGGGGGTACTCCTGTTTGTGACGTATTGTGTGTGCCGCCCGGGTGGGTCAGGGTTTTGAGCTCAGTTTGGGCAGGTAGGGTCAGGGTTTTGACCTGATTTGGGCAGATCAGGGTCAGGATTTGAGTATAATTTGGGTGCAGTCAGGGTCGGGGTTCAGTATTTTTTAGGCAGTTCATTTTTTTTAGCTACTATGTCAAAAAAAGACATTCTGTTGCCGCATTTTTATCGCCTGCCCACATGCAAGCACTGAGGTTCCCATACATCGTGACGCCGCTAATTTTATCTATGTACTTCATCTGCTGATTTGTTTACCCAATGCCACGTCCCGACTTGAAATGTTCCGTATTTTGCATAAAATCCCGGTACGCGGTATACCGGCCAGGATATATATCCGACCGTGTTTTGAAAACAATTTAAAGAAGGGGCAATCAGGGTTTTTTTTCCCCAAAAGGGGGCAATCAGGGTTTTGGAGCTCGGATTGGGTCAAACAGGGTCAGGGTTTGAGCCTCTTGGCCTCACATACATACCCATTTTTCATGTAAGTACCCCCCCGGGAACATATGGTCTCCTTCGAGTTGATTTTCGAATGACACCGTAGTTTACTGGAGAGTTGGACATTTCGGTCTGAGAATGTCGCTCGTTGTTTATCCGGTACAACCTTTTTAGTGTATAAGCACAAGCAACATACCACGTGGGAGGGGGAGGGGGGATGTACGTGCGGTGGGGTGGGTCAGGGTTTGAGCCTAAATTAGGCAGCCAGGGTTCTTTTTATTATTATTGGCAGTGTCAGTGAAACACGATGCATGGCATTACATTGCATAGCATATAGTCACATCCAGGCAGGTCAGTTATTTTCATATAAACGGACGTGGCAAAGTACAGAACAGTCGATTGGAAGACGCGAACTATTACATTTTAAGGTCTATTCTCGGACTTCTACGTCTTGTTAGTGTGAGTGAAGACACTTGATCACAGAAGAAACTGTCAATCTCTGAATTTACTTTACAAATGTTTGTATAGCAATGGATCCTTATATATTCGTAATTTATTTAACTTTTGGAACTGGTTCCAATGCCTCTTAAATCGTAAGAGGACACTCAGTCAGCCTAATTATAAATGGATAAAGAATTCCTTTACCTACATTGTAAGTAAACTGTGGAACAAGCTACCGACTGAAGTGAAATAAGCCGCAAATGTTGTAGAACTTAAAACTAAACTTAGTAAGGTTGAATTTTAGTATCATTAGAATTGTTATTATTATTGTTACCTTTGATCATGTCTGCGATTAGTTTGAGATTTTAACCTATATATATTTAACTTATAGTAAGTAGTTTTTACATTACTTTTTTATATACAATTGTAATTAGTATTATACACGTCGTATTGTCTAAATAAGCATAGCATTGTATAGCCCCATTCTTCCGCTCGCACGCACTTCGCTCGCAAACTCACTATCAATGGAGGGAAAAGGACAGCACAGCACAGTACAGCACAGATACGATTTCCGCGCACTACAAAGCCAGTCGGGGATCGGTGAAAAACGGTCACGACTAGTTGTGGATTCCATTTTGGGCCGACGGAAGCGACCACAATGCAACTAATTTGTCTTTGATTGGGCACATGGAATCCATGACCGTCCGTAATCGGCCGAATAGCAGACTTCCGATGGTTTGTACGTATGTGTTGCAGTAACAGCTCCCTGTGTCTTCGACGCAAAATAAACCATTTGGCTCTTTTGGGGCATGTTATGGATCACAATGCGATCCAACAATGTTGGTCTGAGTAAGACAACAATGTCCGGTGCTAAAGGTTAGAACATTGTTGTACAACATAGGCCCAGTGCTAGACGGTTTAGCACCCCATGTTGGACCAACAATGTTAGACTGTTTAGCACCCCACGTGGGACCAACAATGTTAGACTGTTTAGCACCCAATGTTGGACCAACAATGTTAGACTGTTTAGCACCCAATGTTGGACCAACAATGTTAGACTGTTTAGCACCCCATGTTGGACCAACAATGTTAAACCATTTTGCACCCCATGTTGGACCAACGTTAGACTGTTTAGCCCCCAATGTTGGACCAACAATGTTAGACCAACAATGTTAGACTGTTTAGCACCCAATGTTGGACCAACAATGTTACTGTTTAGCACCCCATGTTGGACCAACAATGTTGGACCAACAATGTTGGACCAACAATGTTGGACCAACAATGTTAGATCAACAATGTTAGACCGTTTAGAACCCCATGTTGGACCAACAATGTTAGACTGTTTAGCACCCCATGTTGGACCAACAATGTTAGACTGTTTAGCACCCCATGTTGGACCAACAATGTTAGACTGTTTAGCACCCCATGTTGGACCAACAATGTTACTGTTTAGCACCCCATGTTGGACCAACAATGTTAGACCGTTTAGCACCCCATGTTGGACCAACAATGTTAGACTGTTTAGCACCCCATGTTGGACCAACAATGTTAGACTGTTTAGCACCCCATGTTGGACCAACAATGTTAGACTGTTTAGCCCCCAATGTTAGACCGTTTAGCCCCCAATGTTAGACCGTTTAGCACCAACATTGATAACATGGGGTGCTAAACAGTGATTTTACGAAATATTTTGTATAAATCAGAAATAGTTTCATTCACATGCAAGGAGAAATAAATTACCTTTTGCTGGCCTATGACAGACGCAATAACTCGTAGACATAACGCTTCAATCAAGAAATATTTTACTATTCACCTATTTACAAAATTTGGGCTTATAGGAACCGGTTAACAGAGGCGCCCTAAGGATCACGGTCGAGAGTGCATTTCGTTACGCTGCCATTTTTCTGTAGGCCTGCTCGTTACGCTGCCATTGTTATGTTGGCCTGCTAGCTATTCTAAACGCTTGAATCCATATATTCCGTTGAGAAAATGGCGTACTATGCACGCGAATGATCACGGTTGAGTGGCTCTTTTATGTGAAAGGTTCTGTGAACAGCAGCGGAATGTGTCAATCACCGAGGAGCTGCCTGACCGCTATGTCTCCGTCAATAGGTGCAGCGCCAACTCCTCGTCTTCTACGAGAGAAGAATTTGGATCATTGTCGTCTTCTGATGCGATGCTCGCCTGGTTGTCACTGTCTTGTTCTCGTCTCTTTTTCTTAGGTCTGAAAGACAAAGTCTTATAATTAAATAAGTGTACAAAACTACTAAATGGCACTGGAAAAATCGAACTATTTTAAAACAGACTTGGAAGAGCTTTGTATAAAGTATGTAACAACAACAACAAATATCCGTGTTTTACAATTAACTAGGATAAACATCTAATTAAATTAGGGAGGGTGTCAGGATACCTGAAATAGTTTTGTATAAAACTAATCGAGTCGGGTACCCTGGAGAATTTATTAAGTTCAATATAAGGTAATAATAATCACACATGCATGCGAATGAAACAGTAATGTTGCAAGAAATAACTAATAATTATAGTATTTAAGTTGTAATAATAACAATATTTATACCAAATGACAGCTATGTAGAAAAGAGAAAAGAAGAGAAAACAATACATATATAAGGATGAAGAGAGATGAGAGAAAAGTGTCTGTAAATTTGTGCATTCAGACATTTTGCAAACATTTTACAAATCTAAAATGTTTCTCACATTTCTCTGACTTTTTACATAGTTCTTCATAGTCTGTAAATGGTTCGATTTTTCCAGTTTGGTAAATATTTATTTATTTATTTTAATGTGTTTCAAGTTCTGTTTAACTAAATTTGGGCACTGTATGGTGTAACATGTCATTAAAAGCCTTAGAAATCCCGATATAATGACTTATATTGTTGAACATGAAATTATTTTTATCACGCATTGTACATTTGATTCTTACATTCTAATCTTTTGTGAAAAAAATGTCTCACATCTAACAGGGTTATAGCAAAAATGGGTCAATCACGGTTTCTGGGAAACTATCCACCCCTCTCCACCCCCCCCCCCCCCCCCCCCCCCACTCCCTAGGGTATACGATATTCAGGGCACGACGAAAACTTAAAAAAAGCAGCTTGCCCGAATTGCCTGTGTTTAGTAGCCCGAAGGTGTAGGGAGCTAGCCCGAGGTAGGAAGCTTAAGAGTACATTTTCATTTTGGCGTCATTTTACTACAACTACCAGAATCCTTTTCAAATTATCTTTCTCATTCACATTTGTTAACTCCTTTGAGAATTCCAAGACAATGGTCCAAATTAAAGTAACAAAAGAATCCGCGCAGAGTTCTGGTAGTTGTAGTATGTGAAGCCATCATGCAAACGTCTTATTGGAATGTAATTTACCTCTTTACCATTTTTTTAGTATTTTTGTTCATTTCTGAAGTTTACCTGCCAAAAGCGAGTTAAACAACTCGCTTCGCGACATGAAGTGCGTAGTTCTACAAGCTTAGTAACCAGGCATTCAATGGCGCGTATACAACCTCTATATTCGCCTAAAAGTTTTCACTTTAATTCTCTCAAAACCTGTCTGCCACACACTCCTTCGTGAAGTTTATAAATAGAAAAAGAAGCAAATGTTACTTGCCCCTTCGGGCAACCTGTGAACAGGAATCACTAGCCCGACAAGCAGAACTACTCGCCCCAGGCTATCAGACAGCACTTACGTCGCACCCAGTACATGTGTACATTAAACTTAGGGTGAAACAGGGGGGTGGGGTGGGGGTTTCTCACTAACTGGGGCTTATAGTATATATCCAATTTAAATAAGTACCCACACAATAAAAGGGCCTCAACGAGGTTCAAGTTGAAACACCTTCACTTGTCAGTCAGCCTTGTCAAGTGAACATCTCTGTTCAAAGCTCTGCAACATGGTATCGCGCGAACTTTAAATCGAAAACTTGAATGTCTAAAAATACCCTAGAGTTTGTAAACGGTTCTAAAATACTGTTGACGGACGTAACTTTGCAACTAGCTTCCTGCTGTTTACTCAGTTTTCTTGGCTTATTTTAATTTTAGCTTCAGCAATTTAGTATTCTAGCAGGAGAAGACTGAATACTTGTTTACTTGCTTGACTGTTCTGAATTTGATATTCAAATTTAGAATCCCAATGGGCGAGAAGAGGTATTTTCCCTTTTGAGTGAGGGTCCGTGTTTAAGCATGATACACAGGCTATGAAATAAAACGATAAATGTTGCACGATCCTTACATTTGCTGTTCTTCTTCAGTGTCCTCGTCGACATCGAGTTTCACCTCGGTATCATCCAAAGTGACATCTTTTCCCTGTAAAACGTCAGTAAAGTGCCGTTAATCCCCAGTCAAACGGTTTCAACAACGGTACAACATTTGTTGAAACCAATATTAAGACAGTTTGACATGGCCTGAAAACATTTCCGAGAACAATGAACCGATGTTCTCAAGCTCATTAATAATTCATGAGATCTTCGTCCAATGGAGGGACTGCATTTGGTCACATGCATGGGTCTTGAAACCCGGTCAAACTTGTTCGAAGCTTCGTCAGGTGGATGCATCTTGACATCCAATGAAACATCACAGGGAGCCCAAGCGTAGTTTCAGTGTTATCAGTGTAATATATGAAATTGTAAAGTAAAGTTTGAATATCAACTTTAAACTGTGCCTGGTTGTTATTTATGTTAGTTTTGAACTTTTCCTAAAAAAAAATCTTCCCTTCATAATGAATGGAATGGGTGGAGAGTTGATCTAGAAAATCCATTCCAGAAATCACAACAAGCTCCAGAAAATGATGTAGCGGAATTGTTGACTCCCGACCCCACAGGTCTCAGGGAAAACCGATACCGAAAACGATGGCAGCTGTACATTTGACCACAATCCCTTGCGAACCTAACACATTCAAAATAACACGTAAAAATCCTCTATTCTCTTCAATGACAGTGTATTGGCGACAGCACTTGTACTTGGTTGTTTTTAATAATTAAAACTTCTCTACCGCGATTTTATAACGGATTTAAAGATTTTCGCGTGCAAAGGATTATGGGTAAAAGTATAACCCGCCATCTTTTTCCGTACGGTGGATTGGCAATACTTCATGTAGCTGCACAAACTGTCCCAAACCCTTATAAAACCTGACGCTACATTAAACAAACCACCCTAACCGTCAACAACGGGTGCTCACTAATTCAGGGTGTTTAGAGGTAGTCACTAATTAGGCTATAGCTACATGAAGTAGTAGCCGGTGGATTACGTTCGGCACGTTTGAAGCGGACCTAATCAGCCTGGTTTTCACAAGCGACATTAGCATAAGCACAATCAACATATGGACCGTTTTCACGTTACGTCATAGCCGCCATGTTGGTGTACAGTTAACAATAGATTCTTCGTTAGCTTCTTTTGTTCTGTACACCAACATGGCCGCCATGCCCTTTGTCGTTTGAATCTCTGGCGATTGAGTGCAAACCATCTATACAGACGCAGTGTCATATTTACATTTATATCATTAGCAGTACTTGTTCTACTCACAGGTGCGAGACAACAACAAGTACCGCTAATGATCAATGCGTTACTGCATCTGAGTATGTTCCTTATGCTAGTGTCACTTGTAAAAACCAGGCTTTACTTTCACACAAATATATTTTGTTCTACAACAATAACGAAACAACTCAAGTCTGGCATGGATGCGCGTACACTTTACAGCATGATTAACCGGCATTAGTCACCACTGCGGTATTCTTATATTATGACTAGACTCTATTCCTAGTTATTCTTGCTGCAATAGAAAAGACACAGCCCCCCTAAATCACGGTAGTATCGTCGTGTACCGTTGAGATCCGTGGGGAATCACACCTCGCGCGCTCGGTGGGTTGTCGTACCGATATTATAGTATATATTATACTATAATAGAATATTTTATGAACAT